>JAFEMH010006739.1:0-114238 GCA_022495995.1 Adenophora triphylla var. japonica | reverse complement strand
GTAGGCAAGATTAGACGATTATCTAATTAACCTTAGAAAGCGTTCTTGATTTTAGTCTCTTAAAACATCATCAATTAATCTTTAGACCTTTTCTGTGCCAGTTTAGGTTTAATTTTAATTAGGGTTTATAGTGAGTGTGCCACTGATATAAACTAAACTGAAAGAAGAGACAGAGATTAAAATACATCTCGTAATCAAGTGAATAAAATTTACGGTGAAAAGAATTATCAGTGATATTAGAATTAAAATCCAGTGATAGTATCAAGTCTGAAGTTTCTTTAAATTATTGTTTCAAACACTTAGTTTATTTTTCCCGTCTTAGAAATTAATTAATAATCTCAATTAAACCCCCAATCTGGTCAAGTGACTGTTTGCAAATAATCACTGTTCTTCGTGGATCGACCCTGACTTACCCTAATTACATTATTAGTGGCCGAGTTTAGGTCTAATTTAGTAGGCTTGCGACTAAGCCTACCAAATTTTGGTGCCGTTGCTGGGGAACGGTGTTATTGTTTGCGTTCTTTTTCTTTTCTTATTTGTTTTATTTTTCTGTTAGTTATTTTTCTGTTATCTCTTTAGTTATATTTATTACTTGTGATCCTGTAGTGTGGAACCGTGTATGGTCCACACCCGTTCTACTAACGATTTGATTGTTTCGCTTGATCCGAAATCGAAAGATCTTTCGGGAAAGGACGACAACAAAGCGGGAGAGTCAAGGGATATTGTTAGGCGAAGAGATGCGGGGAGATAATGCGGTGGTGGTGGACAAGCGGTTCCACCATAGACATTGAGGCAAAGGACTGCCCGGTGGAATGAGCAACCACATGCGTCCAATTCCCGCCTTACTGCGGGGGTGACATTTGAGTTGAAGTCGGGGCTACTAAATCAGCTACCGCACTTCACGGGGATGCCGGAGAGGATCCCAATCGGCACATCTCTCGGTTTGTGCAAATCGCCAGTATGAAGCCGGCATCGCTTTCGATTCGAGCATACATTATTGAGGGCATTTTCTTTCACCTTTGAAAGATAACGCGAACGGGTGGTATTATCACTTGCCACCCAATAGCATCACGACATGGCGGCAAATGAAAGAAGTATTCTGGAAGAGTTCTTCCCTCGGGATCGAATTAATGTTATGAAGAGGGACATCGGTAATATGGAGCAAAAGGCGAGATGAGACCCTATACGACTACTACAATCGCTTCCACAAGCTTTGTAGGAGTTGTCCATATCATGGGTTTGCGAGGACCGGTGATCGTCCATTTTCATGGAGGGGTGACCATTCAGGATAAGAGATTAGTGGATTCATGTTGTGGGGGGAGTATTTTGAATAAGACCACCGAGGAAGCTAAAAGGTTGATCGAGGAGCTAGCCAAGAGTATGAGGACCCATGGCAAGAGGTCAAATGAGACGAGGTTAGCGCAGTGTCTCTAAACAGCTGGCTTAGACTAACAAGTTCGAGACGTATTTGGAGGATCTTAAGCAGTATGGTAAAGCGCTTGGTTCTGACGTACGCCGAAGCCGTGTGGGATTTGTTACGACACACACACCCTACAGACTATGGCGCCTTCTTTGCGTGATACGCGAGATGGAGGATGTCAATGCAATTGGGTTTATGCGAAGCAGGGACGAGAGACCGATGGGTAAACACCTATAACCCCAACTCTGGAGAAATCATCCTAATTTTAGACGGGGTATTGTCGTCACGAGCTAATCACCCGGGTGGTCGTGGACGGTAGTTCGCAATCGCGGGCTCGGTAATCCATGGGGTTTTCGCGATTCAAGAGCCCACAGTAAGCGGTTTAGGCCACCTATGCGTACCATTAACTATTTCTAAATGACAACCATATGGCTTCAGTCATAAAGCAGTTGAAGAATAACAAATGCCACAATGTGGACAATCTGCGTAAGAGATGTTTCGCATTAATCGCGCTCGTAGTACGACCACCTTATCCAAAGAAGCAAGATTTCGCAAAGAACGGCGGCGATATGAGTATCGTTGGTCCGGGAGAGACAAGATGGGGCGGATTGTAGAATGCTTGTGGGTAGGTTAGAAGAGCTCGGGAGTCGGGAGAAGATTGCCATCAAGGACGGGCCAGAATCCCGGAAGTAATGTCATGTGCGATCAGCTTTCTTCGAAATGGTAAGGAGTTCGGCGGGAGATAAGGTTTGTGTAGGCGAGGAACCGGAGGTTTGAGGTTGAGATTTGAGCCGGTACATAAGGCACGAGATCGAGAGCAGAAGTTGCACCGAGAGGATTAAGACTCCTGTATATGAGCACCGAGGTTCCATTCTCGAGGCCTTGAAAGAACATCGAAAGCTTGAGCTTCGACAAGGCTATTTACGAATACTTTCAAGAGGTTAGACAGGTTAATATTCCTTTCTTGAGATCTTCTTGAGACTGTCCAGGTATGCGAAGTTTTAGAAGGAGTTGTGTACTACGAAGAGAGGAACTCGAAGGAGAGGAGTATGAAGAAGAGAGTAGGTTAGCGAGCACGTGTCCTGGTTATTGGTATATCGGGAAATTGCCTAAGAAGTGCGTGACTTGGGGATGTTCGTGGATTCCAGATTACTTTGGGGGATGCTTCGAGCATAAGGCGTGTTGGAGCTTGGGAAAGCTTCAATCAACATCATGCCACCCTACATATCGTTGTTTGAAACTTCTTAAGTTGGGACATTTGCAGAGACCACCGGAAAGTTGTGATACGGCCTAAGCGGATAGGTCGAATGCCTACCCGAAGGGATTGGTAGAGATGTTCTTGTTAGAAGTGGGGAAGATGATATATTTCCCTTGAGATTTCTATGTTAGCAGAGATGGAGACGGATCCAAAGGCTCCCATACGGTAGGGGAGGCCTTTTTATGTCGGCTGCTTCGGACAAAGCTTCCGATGTGGCTAATGGTTCTTTGACAATGGAATTTGATGGGCAAGTAATGGAGTTCCAACATCTTTGACTCTATGCAAATACCCTAAGGATACTGGAAGTATTTGTGTTTCATCGATGTGATCGAGCCATTGGTAGAGGAGGTATTTGAGGTGTCTAGTAGAGATGATGATCTTAAGACCAGCATTAGAGAACGCTTTGGGAGTATGCTAATTTGGAGTTTGACATCTCGGAATTTGATGAAGGGAAGCGGATGATTATGCATGGTCTTACTGAGAGAGTACCAGTGTTTGCCGTGTACCGCACCTGAGTCATAGTCACATTTGTAAGTTAGAGGTTTCGGTTGGAGAAGCTTGTTCCATCTATAGAAGAAGGCACCGGAGCTTGAGTTGAAGGTCCTCCTCCCTGGGGCACACTTAAGTATGCTTATCTAGGTGAGGGAGAGACAGCTTCCGGTAGAGTGATTTCTAGCAAGTCAATGGCGAGGATCAAGAGAAGAGGTTGATTGAGGGTGATCCGGGAGCGAAAATCTGCGATTGGGGTTGGACTATTGCACGATCTCAAGGGCATTAGTCCCATCTTTCAGTGTATCTGCACCGAGATCAACCCTAGAAGGAGGATACGCGAAGCCGATGAGCCAACCTGCTGAGAGGAGGCAACACTTGATGATGGAGCGTGAAGAAAGAGGTCCTGCAAGCTACTACAGATGGGTGATCATCTATCCCATCTCAGAAGCGGTAAGTGGGTGACCCCCACACGCAGTGTGAGCCCCAAGAGGGGCGGAATCCACAGTCTCCGTGAATCGGAAGCGGAGAGATGGTTCCAACCACGGAGCAAACGGGGGATTCGCGTGTGCATTGATCTCAGAGCGGTTAAATGAGGTAACTTCGTAAAGACCACTTTCCCCTCCACTTTAGTGATCAAATGTTGGAAAGGTTAGCCAGGAAGGGCGTATTTTTGTTTTCTCGGCGGTTTTTCCGGGTATTTTCAAATACCTATTGCCCGGAAGACCAAGAGAAAACTACATTTACTTGCTCGCCTTCGGCACCTTTTTGCTATCGGAAAGAATGCTGCGTTTGGGATTGTGTGTAATGCACCTGGGACTTTTCAAAGGTGCATGATGTAGTATATTTATCAAGTTTGTGGAAAAGATTTATGGAAGATTTTCATGGATGAAATTTCACTTGTCCATGGAGACTCGTTTGATGAATGCACTTGCTCATTTAGGACTAGTGTTGGATAGGTGCATTGCCCAAACTAATTTGGTCCTAGAATTTTGAAAAATGTCACTTTATGGTTGAGCAAAGAGCATTGTGTTAGAAATCAATGTTGTGTCGAAAAAGTGGTATTGACCCAAGTTGTAAGCTACAGATTGATGTCATTTCTTCACTTCCTTACCCTACCCGTGTGATATGAAATGGAAGTCAGGTGCTTTCCTTGGTCAATGCAGGGTTTTACCGGGAGGTTTATATTAAGGACTTTTCAAAGATTGCTTCACCCTCTATGCGCCCTATTTGCAAAAAGAGGTTGATTTTAATTTTGATGATAATTGCAAGCAATCTTTTAATGAGTTGAAGTCTAGGTTGACAACCACCCCCATTATTCAAGCTTACCCGATTGGTCTCGTCCCTTTCGAGATCATGTGTGATACTAGTGATTATGCCGTGGGGCGCGGTTTTGGAGTCCAAAAAAGTGGAGCGTGCCTCGCATGTGATTTATTATGCGTCTATGACCTTGAATGGGAGCCGCACAAAGAAATTACTCCACTTACTGAAAAGAGAATGTTGGCGGTAGTCTTCGTGCACTAGAGAAATTTAGGTCCCTACTTGTTTGGGCACTAAAATCATTGTTTTACAAACCCACTTGTACTGCCTCTTAAAGTACTTAATGTCTAAGAAAAGAGGCTAAACCGAGACTCATTCGGTGGATTCCTCTTGTTAGTGAAGTTGTGACATAGAGAGTTAAGGACAAAAAGGGGGCTGAAAATTTAGTTGCCGATCATTTGAGTACGCCTTTTAATGGAGGGAGGACAAGCCTTATAAACAAGCCCCCAATCCCGGGGTGAGTTTCCCTGATGATGGTGTCTCTTGGGCGCTTAATTCAATGGCCTTTGGTATGCTGGACTTGGTCAATTTTCTTGTCTCTAATAGATTTCTCCTCAGGGGATGTCAAAATCTAAAAAGAGACAAAGTCCGTAGTGATGCCAAATATTATGTGTGGGATGAGGCCAACTTGTGGAGGCATTGTGCCGACCAAATCATTCCTCGTGGGAGGTGTATTCTGGATAGCGAGGTGTCCTCTATTCTCAAATTTTGTCATGAGTATGCGTGGGTGGTCATTTTGGTGCGAAAAGACCGCTTAGGAAAGTCTTCTGATTTGTGGCTTCTTTTCGGGGCCAACTTTGTTCCAGATGTGGCCACTTTTTGGTCGGGCCGTGGTGGATAGGTGCCAAAGGGTTGGTAATATTGGGCGCCGTGATGAAATGACACACAAACCCTCATTGTGGAATTGTGAAATCTTTTTGATGTATGGGGAATAGACTTTATGGGTCCGTTCCCTAATTTTTGCGGGTTTCAAGGTACATTTTTCTTGCAAGTGGACTATGTGTCCAAATGGGTGGAAGCCATCCCTACCCGCACCGATGAGATTCAAAAGTAGTGGTCAACTTCCCTTAGGAGCAACATTCTCGTGTTTCGGTTTGGGATGCCAAGGGCCATTATTAGTGATAGGGGACTCATTTTTGCAATAAGACAGCTCGAAGCCTTCTAGTCAAGCTAGATATTTACATCACCCATACAGGTGTCGAACGCTTATCATCCCCAAATAAATGGCCAAGCCGAGGTATCTAATATTAGAGATAAAATCCATCCTTGAAAAACCGCTGTGGAACCTAAATAGGAAGGATTGGAGTCAAAGGCTTCGATGGATGTGTTGTGGGCTTACCTGACGGCAGATATAAGACAATCGATTGGTAGTGTCGCCATATCGGTCGGGTGTTTGGTAAACCTTTCCTCATTTGCCGGTTGAAGCTCTCTATGTCACAAAGCCTTTATCATTTGGGCGGTTAAAAAGTTCAACTTGAACTTAGAGGGTTCCGATTGAGAGAGCAAAAAATTGCACTTGGAGTGAATTTGGATGAGATTAGGAGAGATGCATATGAGAATAACCTCCGTATAAAGAGCGAGGGAAGATTCTGGCATGATAAAATGATCATTAGAAAGTGACTTTAAGGTTGGGGTCAAAAGTTTCCTTCTTTTCAATTTCCGTCTTCGTTTGTTTCCTCGGCAAGTTAAGGTCTCTGTGGACCGGCCCTTATGCGGTGAGGGGAGGTATCCCCAGCTGGGACGGTGGTAATCTCTAGTCCTAATGAGGACAATGGATTCAAAGTTAATGGTCAATCTGGTTGAAACCTGTATTTTGAAAACGAATTCGTGAATACCGCGAATTTGAGGGAGATTGATCTCCCAAGACCCTGATATGTTTTTGATTACTGGGGTCCGAGTCTTGTCAAAGACTTTAAACTTTGATGCACTGCCGGGGCTTTCCCGGCTGTTTGGTCTAGCACTTAAAGACGGTAAAGAAGGGCGGCTAACCGGGAGGTAACTCCGGGATTTAATTGCATTATTTTATTGGTTATTCTCGTACATTATGTTTTTAATTTTTGTATTTTTTATTCATGTCTAGAATCGGTAAGCTACTAGAAGGTATGTTTTTGTTTTTGAAGATGTGCGTGAAATCTGAGGGCACCTCGGGCAAAAAAAAAAAAAAAATAAATAATAAATAATAATACACATTAATAATTGTGCAAAGGCCGCCCCATTAAAGGCCATGCGCCCACCTCAAGAGCAGAGGTTTGGGACCAATTGTGCAAGCTTTGAGGCACCCGCCCTGTTATTCCTCAGGCGCCCGCCCCAACGGAGGTAAATCCAAGCCAACCCTACGGACTTTGATGCGGCCGCCTCGATCCATCCCTTGCGCCCGCCTCAAATTGCCCAAAACCAGCGCCAACCTACTGCAATTGAGGCGCCCGCCCCACATAGTCCCATGCGCCTGCCTCGATGTGTTCATCCCTGCCGTGCTTTGTGGCCCATGCGCGCGCCTCACTGTGTATGGGGCGGCCGCCTCGCGTCGTTCCCGAGGCTTGAAGATCCGGCCCATTGAAGTATGAAACGGGTCGGGTGAGTTGGATCGGGTCAAGATATAAATGAAAATTGGGTCTAAGTTACCCATAATCAACAAGCACTCACTGGATTCTCTCTCCTCTCTCTAAACCCTATCAAAAATTCAGGCCAAGTCTCCATTATCTCCGGCGATTTCCCCCCTTCCTCACTTATTCCGGCCAAACCCCCTTCACAAAAATCCTTCCCCTCACCCTAAGCTTTCAGATTCACCAATTTATTTTGCAAATCCGGGCGATCTCTTCTCGAACCCTTGAGTTTTCCGGCGTATTGTTGCAGATTCCGGCGAGGTTTGAATTTTCCGGCGAGTCCTTTGAATTTTTCGGCGAAATTTGAGTTTTCCGGTGGGATTTTTCCAGAAATTTCGGAAGGTTCGAAGCTACTTCCTCCCCTATTCTTTGTGGTTTCAATTCGTGTTAAGTAGCTGGGTGTTTTGTTTGGATATTATTTTGTTTAAGATGGGAAAAACAAAGGAGCAACGAGGTGGTAAAGCTAAAGAGCCCCGTAAAAAACAAAGGCACGATGTGAATGTGACTACTTCTAGTAGTGTGCCTCCCTCTCCCCTCGGAACCCTTTTTCGTTGTGAAGATCCCCATGACTCCTCAAGGTTCAACTATTATAAATCCTAAAATTATTTCTATTTTCATACGGATAGGCCTATGATTCCTGAGAGACAATTTGAATTTGGATCATTCGGGCTTACTTCTAATTTTGGGATTAGAAAGTGGCAACGTTTCTGTACCGAGCCTACGGAGGAGGGAAATAGTCTGACTGTAAAGGAATTTTATTCGAATATGTAGATAATCCCCACGGACCGAGGGCATTCTTATGTGAGGGGAAAGACTATAAAATTCAGAAGTGATGACATTAACAGATTTTATGGGCTCCCAAGGGTAAAAGAAGAGGAATGTGAGTTTGTAAAAGAGATGAATGAGGATTGGCGAATCTATTTTGATGATGTGGTGAGGTCATTGGAGGGTAACCAACTCCAATAGACTAACAAGCCGGATGGTTCGCCTAAGCATGTGCGTGAGACTCAGTGTAACATCGTGGCGAAGGGAGTAAACAAGTTTGTGTGTTCGAAGATCTTTCCGACATCTCAGCATTTGAAAGTCCCTTGGAGTCACGTGGTGTTGATTCATTTGATTATTAACGGAGGAAAGATTTCGTTGGGGCATATTATTTCTGATCATATGCAAGATGCGGGGGAAGTAAACGGAATGGATTTCCGTACCCAGCACTGGTTACTGCTTTAGTCAAGGCTGCGTGGGTTCAATGGAACTTTGGGGGCGACAAGGTGAAAGTGATTAGACCCATCTCACGAGCTTCCCTTGAGAACAATAAGAGGGAAGTTAGGGGATGAATGTTAGATTTGTAGAGGAGGAGGTTGAGGAAGAAGCTAAGTATGAAGAGGAGGAGGACGAGGATGATAATGCTAATGACTATATGGAGGATGCTGAGGGTGATGGATCGGGGTCGGCGAGTCAGGGTGGTAGAAACGTGGAGGGGTTGATTGCTCATATGGATTCCTGTTTTGCTTCCTCACAGGCCCGCACGGATGCGCAGTTTGCCATTACCATGGATCGTCAGGAGCAGTTGCATGACTATTTGGTGCGTATGGCACCACAGCATGACGACGAGAGATGGCAGAGGTGGCCATATCCAGGGAGTAGCTCCGGTCAGCAGGGTCCATGGGACCATCATTTCCGGCCACCGCAGTAGTTCCGGGAGGTACCTCTACCCCTTTGTTATTTGTTTTGTACTTTTATGATGCATATGGGACTATGCATGGTTTAGTGAGGGGGTGGGGTACATGCTTGTTGTTGTTGTATATGTCTGTTTTCATCTTTGAAAAAAAAATTTGAAAAAAAAAAGAGAGAGGCTAAGTGAAAACCCGAGAGGGCACTTAGGCAAAAGGAGAGGGTGTGAATTGTAAAAAAATAAAAAATAGAGAGGCTAAGTGAAAACCCGAAAGGGCACTTAGGCAAAAGGGTAGTAGGTTTTGAGATGTATTATCATTTATTCACCGGTGTTGGCGTCATAAGGGGAGTTTGGAGTCGCAGGTTAGGATTTTCATACTTGGTGTAGGAGGCTCTGCTAGAGGTGATTAGGATAGAAACCCTCATTCTTTCTTGGAGTAATAAGGGGTGTTGGGTGCTTTCACGAGGTAAGTTATGTTCGAAAACAATTTCTAGGCATCAACTTCTTATTTTTACGAGGGCTAGAGTAGTGTGAGACTAGCGTGGGGGAAACTTAGGACATTTTTAGTTCCCCTAGGCTTTTATGTGTGAGCCTTAGTCCGGATGCTTTATTATTATGGGAGTTTGTATCGGGCTAAGGCCATTGATGTATATTTGATTTTCTGAAGTTATATGGGGACGGAGTTTCGTATACTCCGAGTTGTTTGAGTGTGTTGACTTTTGACTTGGAGGCTTAGAGGAGATTAGGGGTCATTTTCTCCCATGCTACGCTGATTAGACCGGTGCTTAGAGTGGGGTTAGGATATTACTCAGGGACGAGTAATGGTCTAAGCATGGGGGAATTTGATGTGGCGGATTTTGTATATATTATCCCCTCATTTTCCTATGTACTTTCATTCATTTTGATGTACTTAGACTAGATTTGATATAATTGGGGCATTATTTATCATTTGAGCTTTTATTGTAATTCGGGGGTAAAATAGTCGTATTTATTTAGCTACTTTTTCGGATGTAATTTTGGTGAGCTTCAAAGTCATGTCTCGAGTATCAAGAATAGTTTAAGTCAAAGTCAACCGAAGCGGAGGAGTATAGGTTCAAACAGCAATTTCTGGAAGTTGAGGTGCTGTTCTGCATTGTTGAAAAGTCCAGGGATTGATGTGAAGAGTTAAGAGACTATAAGGACCAAACTGCAAAGCAGCAGAGTTCGGGAACCAGAATGAGTTTAGGAGAACTTGGAGGACCAAAGGGGAAGAAACTTAAATCTCCTAAACTAAATTGTTGTGCACGTGGGTGAGAGGACCAAGGAAAAAAGCGCATTGACCGAGGCAAAATTGGCAGTTGACCCACGGCGAAAGAGTTGGAATTTGAGTATTATTTTCTTTTTCTTTTTCTTTTTCTTTTTCCTTTTTCTTATTATTATTATTAGTTTAGTATTATTGGATGGAGGAGTATATATGCTCCTTTTAACAATATTTTTTAGGGTTCATCTTTTAGTTTTATTTTTCCTAGAGAGACTTGAGCTTTTTCATGGAAGCTTAAACTTCATTGCTTTGGATTTGATTTCTTGATCCGAATTTTGATT
The DNA here is from genome assembly GCA_022495995.1 of Adenophora triphylla var. japonica. Lineage (NCBI taxonomy): Eukaryota > Viridiplantae > Streptophyta > Magnoliopsida > Asterales > Campanulaceae > Adenophora > Adenophora triphylla. Next base: position 103,895 of record JAFEMH010006739.1, on the reverse strand, counting down.
TCTATTGAGGTATTTCTTTTTCCTAATTAATTTTTGTTCATAATCTTGCTTGTATTGATTTAGATTGATTTCTAGGGTTTGTGGATTTGGCCAATTCACTTGTCCTCTTTATTGGATCTTTACTAGATTACTCGTATGCTAGAATTAGGGTTTTCATTGTAGCATCTTCACGAATTGTGTATGTGCCATAGAAATTTGGGAAGTAGGCAAGATTAGACGATTATCTAATTAACCTTAGAAAGCCGTTCTTGATTTTAGTCTCTTAAAGCATCATCAATTAATCTTTAGGACCTTTTACGTGCGCTTTAGGTTTAATTTTAATTAGGGTTTATAATAAGTGTGTCACTGCTATAAACTAAATTGAATGAAGAGACAGAGATTGAAATACATCTCGTAATCAAGTGAATAAAAATTACGGGAAAAAGAATTATCAGTGATATTAGAATTAAAATCCGGTGTGATATCTCAAATCTGAAGTTTCTTTAAATTATTATTTTAAACACTTAGTTTATTTTTCCCGTCTTAGGAATTAATTAAAAATCTCAATTAAACCCCCAATCTGGTCAAGTGACTATTCGCAAATAATCACTGTTCTTCGTGGATCGACCTGACTTACCCTAATTACATTATTAGTGGCCGAGTTTAGGTCTAATTTAGTAGGCGTGCGACTAAGCCTATCACCTGCGTAATTTGCTGAAGCAATCAAATCACCTCAATGGCTTGATGCCACTAATACAGAGCTCACAACTGTTCATCTAAATGGTACGTGAGAGCTTGTTGATGATCCAGTTGGAAAGAAAATTGTTGGGAACAAATGGGTGTACAAGATCAAGTACAAAACTGATGGATCGGTCGAGAGGTACAAAGCTAGGCTCGTAATTTTGGGTAACCTTAGAGTTTAAGGCATAGATTACAATGAGACTTTTGCACCTACCATCAAAATGCTTACTGTCCGAGTTTTTGTGACCATTGCAACAGTTCGAAATTGGGATCTTCACCAAATGGACGTCCATAACGCATTCTTGCACGCCATCCCTGCCCTCACGTCATTACACCAAACCTTTATCCATTCTCATTCAATCACAGCGGGGGAGGAAATCAAAATAGAAAAACTCACATGCTGTAGAGGGAACATATTCTCGATAAACAAGTATATATGAAACTACCTTTGGGATATCGATCAAATTAGACCAGAAAGGTCGGTAAGCTACGCAAGTTGTTATACGCTCTCCGACAAGCACCACGATGTTGGTTCACAAAAATGCTAGCTGCTATCAAGACATACAATTTTGCTCAATCATAATCAGACTACTCCCTTTTCTTTTATCACTCATCGAGTTCTGAGATGCAAGTTCTTGTTTATGCGATGACTTGGTCATAGGTGGGAATGATCCCGCTGCTATTGGACGTTTTAAGAAATATTTTAGTCGTTGCTTCCATATGCAAGACATTGGTTGCTTGAAGTATTATTTGGGATTAGAAGTAGCTCGGCAACTGTTGTGAATTTGGTGGTACCCCGTTGCAATCTAGACAAAGAACAAAATACCCACAAGCACAATAATGGAAGAATCACACACACAAGAACACAAGAAATTGTTTACCCGGTTCATTCAACACATGAACTACGTCCGGGGGCAATTGCCAAGCCAATATTTATTAGACACCTTCTAATATGTTGCTACTCCAACTACAATGTGTTCTAGGTCGTAACTATGCTTATATAGCAATACAAGGAAACCCTAAATCAAATTAAGAAGAGTTTGTATCAAAATAGGAAACAAATCAGCTGCTGAATTTTCTCTCGACACGTGGCGGTCGCCCACACTGCGCCCCACGGGCGGTCGCCCAAGAAGAATTTCCCACGAGCTATACCTTCGTCCATGTGGCGGTCTCCCACCACCACCACGGGCGGTGGCCGCCTGCACATAACAAAAAGCACCTCCAGATTTTCCTTCTTGATCTCACCAACTCCTCCGACTTAGACTCCTTTTTCCTCATAGTTTAGGACTCTGTAAGTACCCAAATCCGGATCGTCCAAATCCGTCAGAAAGTTAACCGAAATCCGTTAACTGGCCCGCTCCAGGTTAACCGGAACTCGTTAAACTCCCCGTTGTGCGTGCTAACGAGACGTCCGGACCGCCCGTGCATCCCGACGTCGAACCAGTACTTAACACGTGACATCTCACGTAAAAGTATGGCTTTCCCCGAAAACGCATTTTCCGGCACTTTCCGGGCGTTTGACATTTCCTGATCGTTATTTTAAAAACGGACAAAACCGGGACCGGGAACGAACTCCCACACTTCGGTGAGTCACAGACACACGTGTCCCGCATGCCACCTCCCTCTAGTCACTCGTCAATCACAAATCAAGGCCAAAAGACCAAAATACCCCTCGGTTTGCAAGCCAAGTCCGGCCGGACTCACCGTGCAATTTTCCCGAAATTGCCAACAAGTCCTCCGCATTTCCAAAATTCCCAAAACCCCGAAATTCACCCAAGTCCCACGGACTCCTACTGCAATTTTCACCCTATAAATAGAAATTGTTGTCAAAGGCAAAGAAAGAGGATTTTGATACCAAAAAATCACATACCCCACGGTCCAAACTGGTTTCCACCCCTCCCGAGCTCCCGTTTTGTCTCGATTCGCGTGAAACCTTCGTATTTCGATCAAATACGCACCCTACAACTTCGAAACAACCTTTCGAATAACTTTCCGTGTCCCTGTGCACACCTCCCGAGCCAAAGGAGTCGACCCTAGCCATAGGTATAACTCCCTCTCTCGAATCTTCCGTTCCGCCTCGCTTACGCGCCGCCGCTATAACCGTTTCGAACGTCATTGTCAAAATGTAGACGCCTCCGTCTAATCGGGGTCCGATACGTTTTAGCCCTCGATCCTCTTCTTTCCGTAAGAGAAGTAATCACGGGTTAAAACGGCGTTCCGACCCCGTTCCGTTTACTTTCACGTCATTTACAATTCCGAGCCGTTTGGCCTCGTTGATCGTCATTTACAATTCCGAGCCGTTTGGCCTCGTTGATCGTCATTTACAATTCCGAGCCGTTTGGCCTCGTTGATCGTCATTTACATTTCCGAGCCGTTTGGCCTCGTTGATCGTCATTTACAATTCCGGATCGTTTGATTCCGCTGACACCGCTTAAATACTCGTCATTTACAAGTCCGATCCGTTTGGATTGTGATAGTATTTACTTTTCAAAAGTCCGAGTCGCAACCCGATTCGTTGATCGCATATCATTTAATACGCATTTTTCCCGTAAAAATCGTTAACAATGTAATGCCCGGTTCAAAACCGGAGTTCGTCCGTCGAACTCTCTTTCAAAACGCGCGAAATGACGTTCGGCCTCCGAACGCTCATCTTCAAACTCAAAGCCGCCATTTGACACTTAAAATCATTTAATACGCATTTTTCTCGTAAAATCGTTAACAAAAGTCGACGCTTGCCACGCAAACGCTCAAAGTCGACGTTTGCCACGCAAACGCTCATTTCAACTCAAAATCGACGTTTGCCACGCAAACGCTCATTTCAACTCAAAGTCGACGCTTGCCACGCAAACGCTCATTTCAACTCAAAGTCGACGTTTGCCAAGCAAACGCTCATTTCAAACTCAAAACCGACGTTTGTCATTCAAACGCTCGTCTTTCAAACAAAGTCACCTAATCAACGTTTGTCACTCAAACCAAGATTAAGCTTGTCATTCAAGCCCCCATTTCAAAACACACACACACACACACATACACACACGATTTCGAGAAAGGTAGAAAGACTCGCCATGCGAGGCGTTTCTGGGCGATCTCGTAATACTCTACCCGAAACGTAACGTGACCTCCGAACCTAACAATCTCTCGGGTACTAAAAAGCTTTTTACTCGTTTTTGCCGCCAATAAAAATGATCCCCGTTTTCAAAGCCTTTTCCTAAGTTTTTGCTACCAATAAAAACGACACCATTTTCGCAATAGCCGTTTCTCAACGTTTGGGCTCAAAATACAAAACCGCGTGGCGACTCCTCATTCTCGCTCCTTCCCGTGAAGCGAGGTCTCGACACCAACCCCGCGAAAGACAACCGCCTTTTCCGCCGCCCGCGCGAAAAAGATCGGGTAATTTCAGCTTGGCGACTCCGTCGGGGACAAAGATACTTTTTTCAAAACTACCGTTGTTTTCTAAAAGCCTTCCGTGGGTCAAACTTTCGTTTACCCTTCCTCGTTCGTGTGTGTGTGTTACTTTAAAACCTCGAACGGTTTTTTTTCAAAAGGCATTACATTGTCAACTTTTCAAAATCTTACCATGTTTCTTGTGCATTCCCATTCATGTTTGATTTTCATGTCAGTCTTTGAACCGTGCATCATAAATTCTTTAAGACACATTCTCGAAAAATCTCTCGTTTTACTCGTAAAAGAATTTTAGTGACCGCACACTACGCGCACTTGCCGCCTCGGAACACCGCACTTCACGTGCACTTGCCGCCGGTACACCGCACACTACAACCCCTAACCCGGGATGGCCTTATCGCTTGCACTCCGATTGGTCTCGCGACACCTTTCGGGGCGCACGGGGTCGTCCCAAACATCCCATCCTAGCCCGTGTAAGCTACGCACTCCTTTCAGGTCACACTTTGTCCAAGACCCCGGTTGGTTTTTGGCTTAGCTCGTGTCATAAAGCCTAAGTGTATGTTTTTCACGCTGGCCCCGCTCCGAGTCAAGCTCGAGAGTTTTAGACCAAAGGTCGTTCCCGACCCGAAGTCTTGAGCTTTTCAGCCTTGACTTTGACGCGGAGCTCGCCGAAAAATATACCCGAAGGTTCAATGTGACGCCGTGTCACCAAACCTCCGCCGTATGTACCGTGCGCCCACAACTTGGCCAACGCTAAAAGCTAAAGGTCTCTCGCACAAGCGAGTCGAGAGGTCATGCCCAAATTTTGGCACGACTCCCGCCTTAACTTAAGGACGCGACCTCGACCGTGGCCCGTACGCCGCACACGTCGAAAGTTTGCGTGATCGCCTAGCCTTAAGTTCACTTTTTCCTTTGTTTGGAACTCGCTTGCCTTATCGCACCTCGCCGGGATAGTCCGTCCCGAGAAAGATGATCTACAATGGAAACGAGGGGCTTATAAGCGTAGTGACGAGATCCACCGATTAGAGCTCTAGGATTAGTTGCGAAAAAGAAGACACGCTCTTTTCCAACCAATTAGGACTCGAGAAAACGCGCTTAAGTAAACTTTAATCGGTAATCGCACATTGCACAAGCCCGAAAACCTTGAGCCAAATACCCTTTTCCGAAGCCTCCAAACCCTTCCTTTTCGTTCCTCGCAGCCGAGCGTAAAGTGGTTCAGCATTTCCGGCCGCCGCCTTGCCAGATCACAAGCAACGGCGCCGACGCTTCTTCGGTTCCCTCGCCTCCTCAAGAATTTCCGACATGTCTAGCTCACCAAGAAATCGTGACGGGGAAGCGACCCCGCCACCGGTAATGTATATGACATTGAAGAAGCCATCCGGGCTTGTGAGGTTCACAAGAGTGCGTAAAGAAGATCGCCAGTAATTTCGTGGTACAGCCTTTCCGAATGAGCGTGGTATAGCAGCCTATCCCCGCCGTACGGTACTTTTGTCCCGGTAGAGGATGACGATTCCCCAAAACCAGCTTCACCAAACCTTCAATCAGGTTCCTCCCCCGCCAACTTACTTCGGATGCCTTCCAACCAAGGAAACAATGACCTAGGCTCCATGTTGCCACCTCTCAGTAGCAACCCTGTCAATTTTGGTCACCAAAGTGCTACACCCATCACTCAATATCACTGGGCCAAGCACCGCCGGGACCATCTCAGATGCCAATATCCTCAAGCACTCCTCCCGGGTTCGTCCCGTTGCCTATACACGAATCTCTAAACACCTGGGGACAAACCCCGATACAGCTTCGTAAAAGGCTCCCGTATATTCTCATATACCAAGCCTTCCACCTCCAATCACTACCGCTCACGTGGTAACACCCGGCGCCGAGCCTCACAGTCCACCACCGGACCCAACCTTAGCCTCGGATGGTCGAGCGCATGAAAGACCCGAAAGCCACCTACGAGCAAATTCTCAAAGCAGAAACGTTCAAACTACAGATCCGGAATGGTCACGCCTCTCCCCGCCAAGTTCGTAATGCCTGAGATGGACCGATTCGATGGAACCGAATGTCCTCAAACGCACGTCGACACTTACGTTCTCGCATGAGAGCAAAAGGAGCAACCCTCCAAAGAAATGGCCGACCACTTCCAAAGATACGCTCAAAAGCTCGGGCCATTACGATGGTTTCGAGGGTCAAGCTCGCGGATCGCCACACCTGGGAACAGATCAGCAACATCTTCCCGGAACGGTACGCATCCAACTTAGAGTGGGAAACAAGTCGCGAGGACTTAATCACCACCGAGCGTAAAGCGGATGAAAGTGTTGGGGAATTCTACAAGAGATGGAGCCGGAAACTCTCCGAAATCATGGAGCCACTCTCCAAAGACGAAATGTATGCGGATCTTCAAGTCTTGCTTGAGACCGTCCATCGTAACTCTCATCGGGCCACAATTTCTTCCCTGCATCTCCGGCCATGGTCAATGCCGGCTCACAGCTCGAGAAGGATCTCAAGGAAAAGTTGGCTACCGCACAGCATACGTATACCGCTCAACATCCGCATTCAATCCCGCACCGGCCCCGGCAAAGTGGAAAGATACGCCTCGTCAACTACGTCCATCGTGGACAATGGGTAATGTAAAACCTGGGCCCCGCAAAGCAACAGCTTCTACTCGCCGCCGTACACTTCGACAAGTTGGGACATGCCACCGAGCAAGATGTCTGGAAGGGCTAATCAAGCGAGGGTCTCCTTAAGCCCGCGGCCAATTACAAACCCAAAGTTCCCGTAGCCAATGCGGACAAGAGCAAATATCGCGCTTTCCATCGCATCACGGCCATACCACCGACAACCGTTTGGGGTTACGATACGAAATCCGTAACTTGATAGAAGAAGGCAAGTTAGAGCGCCCCGGGCCCAATACAGCCGGGAATCCCTTTCCGAATAATAACAAATAAGTGAACTCCATTGAGCGGGTGCCCAAGAAGTGTGCTACGTAACCAGCTTCTCCGCCTCTTTCACCGGATCCTCCTCTAATGTTCACATCGCCTACGATGTTTGTGATCGCTCCGCCCGCCCGGAGTACGAGTCTCGAGAAACCGTCCGAGCAATCCTCCGAGGAAAACAAGAAGAAATCCTCTCAACAAAGAATCGAGAGAAAGATACGAAGCCGGAGATACCAAAGGTAGGTACACTTGGGAGAAACCCTCCGGGAGGTTCGACTACTACGCACCGTACTCCAGCCTAGCCTCTTTGCCTCCAGCCATGCAGCTCTAGAGAGTGCAGAGGTGGGAAAGCCGAAAAGCCCAAACGAAACCGCATCTGCACTCGGAACACCGGAATACCTCGCATCTTGATAGTCTTACCGCGCCGTAAGCCTAACCCTCCGCGGATCGCCCAAGATTCAACTTGTCCAGCCTTTCCGAGCCCGGACCGGTAAAGGAAGATCAAGGTCCGCCTGCAATCGCACTCGATCAATGTGCTAACTAAGGGCGGCAACCGCCACAGCAAATTTCAACATACTCCCCGAGGTTCCAAAGAAAGGCTTTACCTCGCAAGAGGAAGACAGAAACGGATGGCCGGATGACTCTCCTTCTACGGACAGAGACGAGATCTACGACTCCCGCCCGTATGGCAAAGATGATCACATTCTCGTGATTTAAGACTTACCGAGAGACGCCTCGTGGCACAACGAAGCTCTGTACATCACTCTCAAACTCAACACCATATCACTCCCCGAGTATTGGTAGATAACGGGTCAGCCGTTAATGTCCTCCCTCTCAAAGCATGATGCGAGCTCTCCGCATCCATGAAAGCCATTTGATACCGTCTACTCTGACTATCAAGGCCTACGACAACTCGTCTCGCCCCATCCTGGGGACAAGTGACTCGAACTTTGGTTCGAAACCCAAATGGTGCCAAAGAAATTCCACGTGATGGACATTCCATCCGAGTTCACGCCTCTTTGGGACGCCCTTGGCTACACCACATGAAGGCCATAGCTTCCACTCTCCATCAATGTCAAGTTCATCAACCGACAGGAGATCTCGAAGTCATCCGAGGGGACAGCTTCCTCATAGGAAACGAAGCCGAGACAAAGAGCCAAACGTGTCCGCACTCGTGCACCGGGGTTACCTCCTTCGAATCAACCAAGGGACTATCGGGCAAATCTCATCGTAATCCTCGTAGTCCTGGAGATGCTAACTATGTAAACGTACTCGAGCAAAGTGCACTCGAAGCAGTCCGATACATCAAGTTCAACTGTCGCTTTCCAACACTTGGAGGCAGATTGGAAGGAAACGCCGAATATCGCCATGATACGGGCACATAAACCCCGCCTCCAATCCGAGATTCATCGCATTCTCCAAACAAACTCTCTCGGCCCCGCCAGTGTGAAGAGGTTTTTGTGGATCAAGGTCAACAAGCACCGTCATACTCATCTCGATGAATGCATGGAAGTTGTATGGGACGTCCTCCACGAGGAACTACCCGCCGCAAGCCTCTTCTCCAACGAAGAGCATGATGTTTTCCTAGCCGCTCCAAAGAACGCAACCCGACGCAATACGCCCCTACACCTGGATCGAGCGATCGATGACGATGAATCCGGGACTCTCCGGAGTCGAGGACGCGGCGCACCCGCAAGCGCACCTCCGCATTCACATGCTCGCCTTGAGGACTCCGAACTCCTTCCGATCGTGTCACCTACGACCAAGGTTCCAATACCATGGAAATTGTCAAGCTCAACGTCCAGCATGCATGACTATCCGACAATTGGAAGCACGTGATTCACGCAACGAGGAATCCTCTCGATCAAGTGAATGACGACGACTTCGTCAATATCATCTATTCCGTGTATCCCGATGAAGCCAAGGACCCCGTTCTTGTTATCGCATTCTCGCCACACCAAGGTCACCCTCGATGACCGCCCGCTTCACGGTAAACGAGGCACCGGCCAAGCGAGCTCGTGAGCTCATCCCTACTTCCGAGTACTGCCTCTACTGCAACCGGCCCGTGCCGTCGCCAAGCTTATACCCTCAAGCGCCGCCAAGGCCAAGGGCAACAAAGAAAGGAGACCAAGCTCCTCACCCCGCTACAAGTCGATCAACCTCGGGAACGCTTCCACCAGCCCACCCCGAAAACATCTCGTGGAAAGTCTTCCCGCAAGGCGTAGCCGCCTTCCGACACAGAAATGACCACCGCATCAACATGCTTCGCCCGATTCGCTTCCTAGCCCCGTCACGGCCCCGATTCGCATATCCCGCCAATCGATCGCTAGCTTTGATAGACTTGGCGATCGAGCGAGATCACGAGACCGTCAACATTGCAGAATTCAATACCCTGGGGTCAATCAAGCGTATATGGGCAAACTTCTTGGTGATCGAGATTAAGGAAGGACGCATGGAATGTCCTGCCGACTTCCTTCGTCAATGTAATCCAAGTGTTCCGCCATTCGGCGATTTGAATGTAATCACGGCTCGACACTAGCCGACGATGCGCACCTACGGAGACCGCCAGGTCTCGCAAGGAAAGCTCTCATGGAGCTAGCCGCTCAAGAAAGTCGTCTTTGGGACGAAGACCAAGCTCGAAAGACCTACAGGGACCAAGCCCTTAAAGTGTCACACAAAGCTTCAGACGTAAAGCTAGAGGCCACTCTAGACCGCTTCGACCTCAAGAGTTTTGCCCATGGCAACTTCCCGACTACCGTCCTGTTCTCATCCAACCCCTCTCGCCAACCAAGGGTGGTCAACGGTCCCGACGACCTAGGAGATGGAACGACACGGCGGAACGAATCCCGCCGCTTACCTTCCCGAGGAAAGCAAGTTCTCTCGTGAAAGCGACGACGAAGACGATGAAACCATTCTCTTCCAAGCCGGCATGAAGTCAACAAAACCTGACTCCCAAGTGGTCCTGGGAGGACGGGAACGGATCATCTCCGCACTCAAATTGAAAGGCCAACTCAGGGAGGAAGGTCTATTTAAAAACAGGAGGAGGATGGAAATTCGCCTCGAGCAACTACTCAGTGGAAATTCCACACCTACATGCCTTCATTTACGTAAACGATCAATCGGGACAAAGAACTACCACATGGGCAGATGTTCGGGAAGCCGTATACTCACCTTCCGACATACCCGCCACTCGATAAAGCGTAGAAGAAAACTCTCCCCAATGGAGGTTTACCTAGACCGCCGCACGCAGCTCAAGGAAGCACCGGCTATTCTCACATGGGAAGAAACGCAGTGCATTAACTTCGACGCAGCTCCGCCGCAAGAAGATTGATCCGGGGCCTGTGAGTGGAGGAAAACTAGCCAACCACGAGTATCGCTGCACCCAACCTGCATCGCCCGAGTATGCTCAAGCAAGAAGGAAAGGAACGCGATATACCGTGAAGAGATCAAGGAGACCGTTCGCTTGAGCCGAGAACTCTCCAACCTCCCCGAGGGTCGCAACGCACAGCTCAGCTCAGCAATCACCGTTGTGCACCGACATTCGAACAATCACGCCAAACCGTAGGCTACCTCCCCGCAGAGGCACCTAAGCCGCATCCCGGGACGTAATCCGTCAAGCCGCCGAAGCTCCCGGAATTCATCCACAATCAATGAAGTTGAGGGAAGACGCACGGCCCTATGCTACGAGGAATCCTCCTCTAACTATGGCTCAACTCAGAGCACTGCTCGTAAGGGACCAAACCCGATGTCGCCGTTCTAACCCGATCGGGTCAAATCCATGCATTACCACCTAAGGCCACCAAAAGCCGACGGAGCCGTAATTGCAAACCGGCCACCCGCAGACGCAAGTTCCTTGAAAGAGGACCCGATCCTCACTACCAAGCGCACTCAGCGAACATTTCCTTTGGTCTCTCGTCACCTCCTCTTATCCTCACAAGCTCAAGCTAGAGGAAAGTCTCGGCCCGTACTACGGTCCCCGTGGACGCAACCCCGCATGAAGTCATTCAGATGATTGGTAACATCCACTATGGCAACATTATCACCTTCACAGATTGGGACCTTCCAAAATTTGGGGCCGATCACAATGAGCCGCTTTACATCACACCCACCGGACGAGCGTCGTCTTCCTCGCGTGTTGGTAGACGGAGGTTCCTAATGAATGTCTTGCCCGCCAAGATGATGGACTCCGCTTGACATCAAGCCCACAGCATCTTAAGCCTTCGGGCCCACACCGTCAAGGCCTACGACTCTACTTCCCGTACAGCTTCGGGGGTTGCTACTCTTAACATCCGGTTCGGCAAGCGGGTGATCCCCACCGAATTCCAAGTGTTGGACATTCCAATCACTTTCACGCCCATCCTGGGCGTCCCCGGCCGCATCAAATCAATGGCGTGGCATCCACCCTTCACGCTCTCAAGTTCATGCAAGGCAACGAGCTAACTACGCCTACGGCGACAAAGTTGTCACCACCGAGGGGACCAAAGACCAACGACATTCCAAAGCCTTGGAAATCAAGCATAATGATGACATGCCATTAATCGGATTCACTCGGGAGACCTCCAAGATCCAAATATGCAACGTGGACCTTCCACTGCCTCACGATCGATTCCTCCCGCCACGAGGATGATGAAACTCATGAACTTCATCCTGTGATCGGGGCTCGGCAAAAGGCCGCAAGGCCGCACCAAGTTATTGAAGTCAAGGACCACACCACGGTCCAGGGGCTTCGCTACGTGCCAACACCGCCTGACATCAAGGAAGACAAAAGGCTCGCCCGCACCAAGGCAAAGCAGCCTCACAAAAGGGGAACCTCCGACGGCACACCCAACCTCCGACCTTACAGCTTTGACCTCGCTCATTACTTCACCAAGGGAACCGACAGCAGTAACCGAGGGACCAACAAGGGAACCGACAGCTAGTAACCGAGGGACCAACAAGGGAACCGACAATGAATCAGGGACCGACAATGAATCCGAGGGGACCGACAAAGCTGAACTGACAAGTAAGATGAGAAAGAAGCAGTGGATAGTCAACACCAAGACTACGTAAAGAATGGAACAGCCTAGCACGGGACCTCAAGCGTTTCGCAGGACTCAAAGCTAATCCGATAAGGGGAGCGTTCCTCGACATCACGCCTCTACCTCGGACCAACCGCCACCACGCCACCAAAGATGAGTACACATTCAAGGGAATCCTGCACTTGGAGGAGCAACTCAGTGGTACTCTCCATGGGAAACAAGTTGTTCGGATCAGCCGCCGAGGCCACATTCGAGACAAAGAAATCCAAAGCAGTAAGGAACCGTAATTCATAGAAGACGCCTCAGCTGACCAGCTCTACGTAGTCCTGCTTGAAGAAGTCATGGAGTTGCCCAACTTGATCGACTGGGCTCCGACAACAAAGATGATCGCCATGATAGGGACAAAGCAGGAGCCAAGCCTCTCGATCCCCGCACCCTCCTCAAGCATCCAAAGAATGCCACCGAAGAATTGGGTAACTTTCACCGACCAAGGGCAAGCCAGCAGTAATGGAAGACAAGCCGGGCCCGCACCCACATCTCCCTAAACCCGGTCTCAAACCCTTGAGCCAGCCCTTGTCGAGTCCAGCCTTCCGAGTCATCCAACGGCCTTACGCCGAGGACTATAATGTTGTAGCCAATCATGTATTCCCGTTCTTGTGTAATGAAAAGTCCGACCTTTCTGAGTATCCTCTCATTGCCACTTTAACAACCGATAAGTTAACAAACAACTTAAAAGACGTTAATAACTCAATTGATAAAGAAGCAGTACACATTAAACGAACAATACATTAAAGAAGTTCTCGAGCGTGTAGTTGACCAAGAGGACAACCGGCCCAAGCCGCCGAAGAGGTTGCGACTCAAAGTGAACCCGGGGTCAAAGCCGCAAAGAGCCTAAAGAGACACAAGCTGGGCGCTTTCTTCGCCGACGCAGTAAAAGGAAGCCCCGATAAAACCTCCTCCGGGAGTATGTTGACGTGTTCGCCCGGTCATATCAGACATGCCAGACTCGATCCCTCAATCGTGGAGCACGTAATTCCCCGGATCCCGAATCCAAGCCTCGTCAAAATGTAAGCCGCGCAAGATCAAGCCAGAGCGGTCCTTGCAAGTTAAAGAAGAAATTGAGAAAATGCTCCGAGTTGGTTTCATCGAGTGATTGAGTACCCGACTTGGCTCTCCAACATCGTGACGGTCACCAAGGCCAACGGAAAGGTCGATGCTGCGTGGATTTTCGGGATCTCAACAAGGCCACTCTAAGGATGATTTCCCACGCCTAACATCGACATGCCGGTCGACACCACGGCAAATTTCGAAGTAAAGTCCTTCGTGGACGGGTTTGCCGGATACAACCTGCATCAAGATGTCCGAGGAGGATCGTGCCAAGATCGCCTTCACCACTCCATGGGGACATACTGCTACACTGGCCATGCCGTTCGGTCTAAAGAACGCTGGGCTACTTACCGGGCCGCAATGTGCTCCTCTTCCATGACATGATTCACAAAGAAATCGAAGTATATGTCGACGACATGATCATCCACTCCAAGGGATCGACATGCAAAGACATGACAGATTCGAGGAAGTTCTTCACCGTACTCGTAAAACACTCCATGAGGTTGAACCCGCAAAGTGCACCTTCTAAGGCCAAGCGCGGCAAGGTACTGGGGTACATGGTTACGTAAAGAGGTATCGAAGCCGATCCTGTGAAAATCAAGGCCATCATCGACATGAAGCCGCCTCAAACCCCGATGTAAGTGAAGAGCTTCATGGGAAGACTTCGCACATCGGGCCGCTTCATCAACCAGCTTGACATCTTCTGCGAGCCCATGTTCAAACCGATGAAAAAGAATGCCGACATCAAATGGGACTCCGAGTGCCAAACACTTTCGAGAAAATCAAGACCTACTTGGTTAATCCCCACCCCGTGCCCGCCACACGAAGACAAGCCACTACTCCCGTATCTCGATGCAATGTACACGTCTATCTGAGCAATGCCGGCACAAGAACGTAAAGATTCCAAGGTTGAGCATGCAATCTACTTCGTAAGCCGAAAGCTTCAAGGAAGTGAACTCACTACTCAAAGACGAGAAAACTCCGTACCGCCTTGGTATGGGTAGTCGGGAACCGAAACACTACATGCAATGCCGCATTCTGCTCCCGGGTCTCCAAAGTGGACCCCGTCCGATATCTCTTTGACAAGCCATCCCCGTCAATGCGGCTAGCCAAGTGGTCATTCTTCCCGGCCGAGTTCGACATCAAGTACATGGTCGAAAATCAACAAAGGGCGTAGTAATGGCGCATCGCCTTGCCGACTTCCCGAGCAAAGGAACCTAAGGGTCCCGATCCACAATTTCCTGGACGACGGAATCTTTTCACTTGACAAACGCAAACCGCCGGCAACTCTTCTTCGATGGGGCAGCCAACAAGAAGGGGAATGGCATTGGAATGCTCCTTGTCGATCCCAAGGACGAGCATACTCCCATAGCCATCAAGCCGAATTTTGAAGCAACCAACAATGCAGCAGTAATACGAAGCCTCGTGCAGCAGTTTGGAAGCCGCCCTCGAGCGCAACATCTCGTAGCCGGGATGTATATGGAGACTCAAGCATTGATCATCAATCAAGTATCCAACAAATGGAAGACGGTAGATTCTCGGCCTTCGAAGTACCACGCGTACATGGAGGAGCTCATTGCTCAGCTTCAAGGACATCTCTTTTCACTATTTGCCAAGAGACAGTGAACCGCTTCGCAGACGCCCGGCAACCCTCGCCTCTCTTGTCGAAATTCCCGAGGGAAAAGCAAGAAACCCCTCGTAATAGGCAGACGGGAAACACCCGCCTATTGCCGCGAGATCGAAAAGAAAAAGAAACGATCGACGAACCCCGGTACAATCAAATTTACCAAGCACTCTCCAAAGCGGAGAAGCTTCCTTCACAAATGAAGATGGAAAATACAAAGAAGGGATCAAAGCCAAAAACATGATGGCATTAAAACGCCCGGCATCCCATTTCGTCATTCTGGGGGTATGTTGTACAAGAAGCGCCACCAAGGGCCACTCCTTCGGTGTGGAAACAAAGAAAAAGCTGCCGAAGCACGAACGTAAGTTCACAACGGAACCTCGCGGTCCGCATACGAACGCCCGAGCATTGACATGCATCATTCTCCGTATGGGATACTATTGGATATCAATGGAAACAGCATCGCATCCAGCCGTCCGAAGCCGCGATAAATGTCAACGGTTTTCCAACCTCAATCACATCCCTCCTCACGAACTCTACCGCATGACTACGCCACGGCCTTTCGCCACACGGGAATCGACGTCATCTGGCAAGATCACTCCTCCAGGGAGCAATGGTCACGAGTTCATTTTAGTCGCAGTCGACTACTTCACCAAATGGGTAGAAGCCAGATCGTACAAGGTACTGAATTCTAGGAAGGTGGCCGAGTTCATCCGAGAGAACATCATGTGCCGATACGGAGTGCCCAACGAGATCATCTCCGACAATGGGACTCACTTCGAAGGAAATTGTGACCAACTACCGACCGACCCGTAGTCACACGTCACAAGTCTTCTCCTTACTGCACCACAAACCAATGGTGCAAGAGAGGCACCAACAAGACTCTCGCCATGATAATCGTAAAGATGACCACTCGAGGCCTGGACTCGGCCCGAAAAGCTACATCTAGCCCTCCGGGATACCGAACATCGCCGTAACCGCCACAGGGGAGACTCCGTTCGCACTTACCTACGGAATGGAAGCAATGTTACCCGTGGAATTGGAAATTCCATCCCTCCGAGTCCTCTTGGAAAACGGGGTCAATGAAGTCGAATGGCTACAGAGCCGTCACGACGAACTTGCTCTACTCGACGAGCGCAGATTGAAAGCCATGGAACACACTCGAGCCTACCAGAGCAGAATGGCACGAGCATTCGACAAGAAAGTCAAGATCCGAGACATCGTAGAAGGCGACTTGGTGCTAAAGGAAAAGCCTCCTACGTTGCACTCAATCCCCTGGAAAGTGGGAGCCTACCCGGATAGGACCGTTCGTGGTACAAAGAATCTTCTCCTGAGGAGCCAGCGAAGCTAGCACATTTGGACGGAAACCCTTTCGTTAACCCCGTGAACGGAAGCAAGCTCCGCAGATACTTCGCTTTGAGGAAGAGCACGAGTCAACTCACCTTCCCCATACACCGTCCCCCTCAAGAAATTAAAGTGCTAAAAGAGTAATACCCAACCGGATACATTCCCGCTAATGATCCAGGTAAAAAACAGGGTCGCACTTCTTTTGTCTTGGTTTTTTCTCAAATTCACCTAAAGTGTCGAACTACGGTGACCTGAGCCCCTTAGTCCAGTTGTAAAAGGGGAACGTAGGCACCATCTTTGGTTCGGTCTAAAAACAAAAAATACAATAAGCATCAATTGCTTGTGTTTCAAAAACTCTTTTCATTTAACCTACAAATTCATAACGGTTAAAACATTCTTTGATGAGTTCAAGCACGGCCAACTCTTGACTCGCTACACGCTAGCAAAACTACAATAAAACATTAATCAATTAATGTGTCTCGCAATGACAATGGGTGGATACTCGGACAAAGAAGGTCAACCTAGTTTCCCGTACTAGGTCCTTCATCCTTCTTCCCTTTCCCTTTTCCCCGGCGAGTGTTCTTCACCTTCGCAGAAATATTCCGTAGGCCTTCTACCCGGCTCGTGGACTCTTCCCGACGCCTCCGTCAATCCCGTGGCCGTCAAATACAGCCCTTTCTCTAGCTCGTCTCGAGCCGCCTCGCTTCGAGCCATCATCGCAGTGCTTTGATTGGCCTCCCGATCGCACTTGCCACATAATCGCCCATGGCGTCGCGCACGATTCCTGTGGTTAGCCCTCGCCTCTGTCCTCCTCAATGTCGAACCGTCTGTGTGATCAAGCACTCAACAGCTCACTCCGTCTCCACAAGATAGCCATCTCGTGTCTCCCCCATACACTCTTCGTACTACCCGTATATCAAGCCGATGCAAATGCCCTCTCTCCTAGTGAAAGAGAACCCCAGGCAGAAAGGACGTGTATTGCCACCACCGGTGACCAAAGAATAGCGCCGAAGGATCCTCCATCCGCAGATCCCACCTCAAAGGTAGCAAAGCATAACTCGATCGGGCCGCTGGCATCTCGCTCCACTGCGTATCGCCGCGTAACCAATGATGGAATATAGAAAGATCGCCTCGAGACAGCCCCGCACTCGACGATCAATGCACCCTCCCCGAGCGGTCCTACAAGTCTCAGAATCTCCAATGGGGAACCCACCATCGCAAGTGATGCTGCGGTGCTAAGTCCTGCCATCCAGAGCTCCAAATGACTCGATTACCCCCTATCACTGTGAGGACGCCGCGAGAAAGACCAAGCGTCACACAGACATCGGCACCTCGTGCATCATCTGCAGCCTCTCCCTCAACCACATGGTCGCATAGCGGGACTCCTCCCCACACGTATCGGCCACGGCCGCCATCCGGCCTATGCGCCAGAACGTCTCGCCCAAGACCAATGGCACGATGTCTCCTCCACTCCGCATCGCTCACCAGTCCAAAAGACACCGTGATGGCACACACCCAGAGACGTGAATGTGAACAAAGTAGCAATCACACACGTGCAGCAAACGCGCCCCACGCAAAGACGCTCCTCGCCTCCGGCAAATCTTTCGGGCACCCCGAAATGTCAACGTAATCGGTATCCTCAGACAAGCATCCCGTATGCTTCTCCAAATGAGATACCCAACAAAGACACTAGCTTCTCAACGGTGGCCATGCCACTGCAAGATACGGAAGAAGAATTAAGCTGCCTGGCCTCGTCAGTCCTCCTGGAATGGCCCGGAAATCTTCAAACGTAGGAGTGACTTCAAGGCCAGACGAAAAGCCGTACACATTCCTCCTTACGTCCTGCAACCGAGACGCGGCTCTCAAAAGATCCCAACTGCATGAGCTCCTTCAAAGCCCAAACAGATTTAATCCCGTAATGACCTTCGAAAAACCTTTTGTTCTCGCCTCGTGTGGTTCCGTACCCACGATCGAAAGTTGTCCAAATATCGCTCTTGCATCCGAGACGATAACTTGGGAAAAGGAGCCATGTCGAAGGTGAAGAAAACCTTAAGAAATGGAAAAGAACCCAAATTTGTAATGAGCAAAAAGCAATGCGCAGCTTCTTACAAATTGCAAAGCCGAAACCGCAATTTAAAGAATCGGAAATTCATTTCAAGTCCTACGGACTTCCCCGCAGCTTGACTTGGTCAACTCTCGCAGCCTACCGCCTTAAAGTTGGAAACATTTCCAAACCATGCCCTCGTTTCACCCTTATGAAATCTCGCGTGCCTCGCCCCCTTTTGATTTCATTCAACAAATGACAATATCCCTTCCGCCCGGCTCGTGCAACAATGCAAATAATTAAAAATTAGTGCATACATGCTTAATTTTTGACCCGTTCAATTTTTAATGCATTTCTCCTTTTTATTTATTTTTGATTAACCTATTTGCTTATTTGCCGAAAAATAACTAAAGGTGATCACGTAATAAATATGCGAAGTACATGTGTTCCCGCCCCACGGCGCCTTTTGCAAATACATTTCAAATCAAAATTTGTTCCCGACAAATACATGCATTTTGTCTAAACAAAATAATAAAGAAAGAAAGCAAGAAAAGGGGACTACTCGAGTCCCGCTCGTCATCCGTACACTCGACGCACCGCCCGCCGCCGCCGGATTCTGTCGCAAAGCAGAACTCGCCGAACTCCTCCAAATGGGAATAGGCAAAGGGCCTCCTGAGTACGCGAACTCGAGGACTCTCCTCTCGCGCCCGAGTGCGCAAGAAGGAGCTCCAAATCCAGCTGTTCCGCCCGCGAACCGGCCAAACCCCGCGTGAAGTCCTCCCCACCGCTCGCGGGAGCAGGCGAACCCTCGCCTAGACGGCCCCCGATCGCGGACGTCCACGCTCCTCCGGAATCTGCACCGCATGAACTCCACGAGCCTCATGGCGTAGGCGGACCACCCGCCCACCAAATCCCCTACGGCCTCATCAGTACGTATGGCCGATACCCGCGAACCAGGAAAATCATCGAAAGCGAACAAAGCACGTATGCATCACGTGCGTAATGCTACTATCAAATGCGTAAAATCGAAAAGATGCTCACCGAAGCATTGGGGTCCGCCCCGTATCGTGGTCTCGGCCCGCCGGGAGTGGGATCACAAGTCGCCCGCGCAACCGCCCAGCCTCTCGTACGCTAGCCTAGCTCGTGGGACAGAAAATGTCGAGGACCTCCAGTGGACCTCGCCCTCCCTATGCCGCACCCGCGGGCTCCTCACCTCATCCTCAAGAAAACATCATAGGCGGCCCCGCATGATGTACTCGGTGAAGTACACACCCCGAAGGTATCCCTCCAGCTCATCCATCGGCATCTCCCGGGATGCCGCATGTACAGAGGAGGATCCACCGGCACCAAAGGAAGAGACCCCGCCTATGCCGACGAGTCACCCTCTCCCTGCATACATGGCGTCGCAGCTTGAAGTCCCACCAGGAGCTTCCGCCGTGTAGTCTCGCTGGCACCGCACCGCGACATGATCAAACTCGCTTCCACTGTGTCACTGGATCCTCTCGAGAACCTGTGTTCGGCCACAGAGATATCTCCTCGTATGACACTCGAGTGCCAACCTCGAAGAGACCGCCCTCTTCGCCTTCTTCCGCCAAACCAAGCAAGGCAGGGAACAGGGACGGTACGGCTCCTCGACGTCCCAAGCTCGGGACCGAACACCTCGTAGCACCGCACTCCGCCAAGAGAATGGAAAGTTATGTCGCCTACAAAGCGTATACATACGAGTACATAAAAGAGGCAAGGAAGAGAAAAAAAACATGTAAACTTACATCCAAGACAAAGCGTGAAGGCCTAAATGAGTGCTCCTCTCCCCGCGAGAACCCGTCTGTGGAATGGTAGAGCTCGGCTACCCAGCCTCCCCACGCAAACCCCTCACGGCATCCAGATCCGCGCCGACCCGAGCAGAGGGAAGTGACAAGACGTGTCGGAAGTCGGGAACAAGCCGCCGACCGCAAACCAAAGGAACCTCGAGCGACGCTCCGCGGTCATCCTCAAAGACCCGGCCAGATAATCGGCGACACCCGCCCTCAAGTGATGCTCCATCGGCTCGTACCGAATGCCTAAGCCCCCGGCATCGGTAATATCAAAACCCAGCAGCCCTGCATAACCGCTCCGGGTGTAACCATCAACCCACACTAGCGCGTTGCCATAAGTCGGCAACCCAAATGATAGCGGCAAAATCCGTGGAGTCACCGTCGCCTCCCCCATCTCGAAATGGAAAGTGTGGGTCGTATCCCACCGCATTTCGCCGCGACATACATGGACTCGCCTCGGCGTATCACTGCCGGCAGCTTACAAGACTGATAAACCCAACACCGGAGTCAATCACTACTGCCGTGGACTCCTCTCTCCCTCTCGGGCCACGTCCGGATAAGGCCCCACAATACCTCGCACCGCCTCAAAGGCACCCCGACTCTTCCGGTTGTGGGTATCAACCATCCCCGTCCCCGCACAAACAAGACAGAAGCAACGTCAACAAAACGCAACAACGCATGTCAAAAGGATGCAATGCAGATACGGTTCTCATTCATTTCCTACGTATATCCAAAATCTTTCGAAAACTCCGTCGAATCCGGAACTTTCAAAATCTTTCGAAAACTCCGTCGAATCCGGAACTTTCAAAATCTTTCGAAAACTCCGTCGAATCCGGAACTTTCAAATTCTTTCGAATTTTTCGAAAATCTCGCTCCGTCCCGAATTAAAGTTACTTTAATTTTGGAAAATGCATTTAGACATGGAATTTTTCATCCAAATTTTTTATGTCATCTACCCATGATGTCAATTGAACTACGTCCTAGTCAATTTCGACAACGATTCATAGCAAAGTCAAAAGCCCCAAATCGGGCACCAAAATCCCTAAGTAAATTCCTAACAAATTTCTAACATTTAAAGAATGCACATTCTTGAAATTAATAGAATTTGTAGGGAACTTACGTGTCTTTCGATCCCTCCCTTGGAGTTGTGGCGGTCCCTCGCCGGATAAAACTCCGCCGGATTCAATGGAAGAGTAGTGGTTCGAATGGTCCGAACCAATCGAGTTCTTTCGTCGTCGGTCCTTCCGTGGCGAGCCATTGGTCCTCCTTCACCCTCCATAGCGATTTTCCCTCACAAATTCGAGCAAACCTTGCAATTTGGGTTGGATTTCTCTCTCTTTTCTCTCCTCTCTCGCCGGCAACAATGGAAGAAATGGCCATTTTCTTCCCCTCGGCATTTTAAAAGTTTCGGAAAATGTAAAAGTCCCACCGACTCTTACCGCACAATTTTTGCCCCTTTTGCCCCTCGCCAAGGCAATTCCAATTTTACCACTTTTGCCCTGTAAGTACCCAAATCGCTCATGCCTTAGGTTAATTTTCCCGACATTTTCGGTAAGTTTTCCGGTAATTCCCAGAACCTTCCCGGCGTTCAGGAGCATTCAACCTGTTTTTAATTAAATTAGAAATTTGAAGGGAATCCTTCCTAATTAAGAAACACGTTTTTCTTAATTAGGAAGAGCCTTCTAGAATAATGCCACCTTGCATGGTTCTAGAATGCTGAGTCATTCAGGATAAGACCTTTCGAATAACTTTCCGTGTCCCGTGCACACCTCCCGAGCCAAAGGAGTCGACCCTAGCCATAGGTATAACTCCCTCTCTCTGAATCTTCCGTTCCATCTCGGTTTACGCGCCAGTCGCTATAACTGTTTCGAACGTCATTGTCAAAATGTAGACGCCTCCGTCTAACGGGGTCCGATACGTTTTAGCCCCTCGATCCTCTTCTCTTTCCGTAAGAGAAGTAATCACGGGTTAAAACGGCGTTCCGACCCCGTTCCGTTTACTTTCACGTCATTTACAATTCCGAGCCGTTTGGCCTCGTTGATCGTCATTTACAATTCCGAGCCGTTTGGCCTCGTTGATCGTCATTTACGATTCCGGATCGTTTGATTCCGTTGACACCGCTTTAAATACTGTCATTTACCAGTCCGATCCGTTTGGATTGTGATAGTATTTACTTTTCAAAAGTCCGAGTCGCAACCCGATTCGTTGATCGCATATCATTTAATACGTATTTTTCCCGTAAAAATCGTTAACAATGTAATGCCCGGTTCAAAACCGGAGTTCGTCCGTCGAACTCTCTTTCAAAATGCGCGAAATGACGTTCGGCCTCCGAACGTTCATCTTCAAACTCAAAGCCGCCATTTGACACTTAAAATCATTTAATACGCATTTTTCTCGTAAAAATCGTTAACAATGACTCATCTTCAAACTCAAAATCGACGTTTGCCACGCAAACGCTCATTTCGTCTCAAAATCGACGTTTGCCACGCAAACGCTCATTTCGTCTCAAAATCGACGTTTGCCACGCAAACGCTCATTTCAACTCAAAATCGACGTTTGCCACGCAAACGCTCGTCTTTTCAAAACTCCCCTAATCAACGTTTGTCATTCAAACCAAGATTAAAGCTTGTCATTCAAGCCACCATTTCAAAAGACACACACACACACACACACACACGATTTCGAGAAAGGTAGAAAGACTCGTCATGTGAGGCGTTTCGGGCGATCTCGTAATACTCTACCCGAAACGTAACGACCTCCGAACCTAACAATCTCTACGGTACAAAAAAGCTTTTACTCGTTTTTGCTGCCAATAAAAATGATACCTGTTTTCAAAGCCTTTTCCTATGTTTTTGCTACCAATAAAAACGATACCATTTTCGCAATAGCCGTTTCTCAACGTTTGGGCTCAAAATACAAAACCGCGTGGCGACTCCTCATTTTCCTTCCCATGAAGCGAGGTCTCAGACACCAACCCCCCGCGAAAGACAACCGCGCTTTCGCTCGCGGAATCCGGGTAATTTCAACATCGTACACGGTGATTACAAAGCGGCATGTTATGCTCTAGGATTTTTAGATGATGACAAAGAATATGTTGATGGAATCAAAGAAGCAAGTGAATGGGGTCCGCGGATTACTTAAGAAGACTATTCGCTATGCTACTATTGTCTAATAGTATGTC
This sequence comes from Adenophora triphylla var. japonica, assembly GCA_022495995.1. NCBI lineage: Eukaryota > Viridiplantae > Streptophyta > Magnoliopsida > Asterales > Campanulaceae > Adenophora > Adenophora triphylla. The sequence goes on along the minus strand of JAFEMH010006739.1, from coordinate 80,705 downwards.
GAGGCCACAAGACGTATGGAATAAAACTTGACAACTTTTGTCAGATGATATCATCTACAAGCATCAAAAGAAATTCAACAATCCCGGTAAATCTCTTAATGTCTTGGATTTGATAATTTTATGAAATATCTTAATGTTTATCTAATGTATCATGTTCCATATGTTATTATTTTTTAAACTACATTTTAATTATCATTTTTAATTAAATCTACTCCTTATATACAGGTTTAACACTTAGTGAAGAGTAAATTAGAAATTTTGCATTGGAACAAATTGATAAGTTACTTGTAGCGAGTACGCCAAAAGATGCTCAAAATTATAAGAATATGCCTAAACCTATCAATTCAGTCATTTGTGATGATGAGAATGTGCTAATATTAGATGAAATGTCATACGACGTAGATGAGATGAAAGCTGAGCACTCTAGATTATATACCTGTTTGACTGAAGAGCAAAAAATGGTTTATGAGAAGATTATGACTGCAATTGATAATGGCAATGGTGGAGTGTTTTTTTTTTGTATGGTTATGGAGGGACGGGAAAGACTTTCATATATAAGACATTGTGCTCGGCCTTAAGAAGCAGGAAGGATATAATTCTTCCAGTGGCTTCTAGCGGTATAGCTTATTTGCTTCTTCCGAGTGGCAGAACTGCTCACTCCAGATTAGGTACACCCATCCAGGTCGATGAAAGCTCAACTTTCAGCAAGATCAAGCCGGATTCTGAAGTGTGTGGTTTTCTAAAGAAAACAAAACTCATAATTCGGGATGAGGCTCCAATGACCCACAAGCACTGCTTCGAGGCTCTTGATAGAAGCTTGAGTGACATTATTCGCACATCAGATGGTCGATGCTCTGATAAGCCATTCGGTGGATTAGTTGTTGTATTAGGAGGTGATTTTAGGCAAATATTGCCGGTTGTTCCCAAAGGAAACCAAAATGATATTGTGCATGCTACCATTAGTTCATCTAAACTTTGAAACTCGTGCGAGATCCTTAAATTGACAAAAAACATGAGATTGCAGGTAAACTCATTTGAAATAAAAAATTCAATATTTTATCTTTCCCTTATTCGTTTATTTAAATGTTTTATATCAATCATTGTCTATTTTGTAGGCCGGTTCATCTTCTTCTGATGCTTTAGAGATTAGAGATTTCGCTGAATGGATATTACGGATCGGGGATGGGGATGCCGGAGAGGAAAATGACGGAGAAGCTGATATTAACATACTGGATGACATTCGTATAAGAGATGCAGTTGATCCTATTCCAGCTATCGTTCAATATACGTATCCCGACATATTACACAATATCAGTCTTGATGGATTCTTTCAGAATAGAGCTGTTTTGGCACCAACGAATGAAATAGTAGATTCTATAAATGAATATGTGATGCCATTATATGAGTTCAGATAGCATCAGTAAGGAAGATGGAGATATTACAGGACACGAAGATGTATTTTCTGTTGAGTTTCTTAATACGATTAAATGCTCGGGATTGCCAAATCACCTTATCAAGCTTAAAGTTGGGTGTATGGTCATGTTGCTCAGGAATATTGATCAAGCTTCTGAGCTATGCAATGGAACAAGAATGATTGTCACCAATCTCGGAAAGCACGTAGTTGAAGCACAAATGACATCGGGTAAAAATGTTGGCATGAAGGTTTTTATTCCTAGAATGATCTTGAGCCCATCAGATTTGACAAAAATTCCCGTGAAGTTTCAACAGAGACAATTCCCTTTGATCGTTTGCTTTGCTATGACTATAAATAAGAGTCAGGGACAATCACTTTCACACGTGGGGCTATACCTTCCTCGACCTGTATTCAGCCACGGTCAGTTGTATGTGGCAATCTCTAGAGTTACCAGTAAAAAAGGGCTCAAAGTTCTAATTTGTGATAAAGATGTTCAAATGCATGATACCACAACTAATGTGGTGTATAAAGAAATTTTCGACAAGTTGTAAGGTAATTTTAATCTATAAATATTAACAAGTTGTGAAAAAATGCATGTCCCATATGCTTAATAGAATTGATGTCTCTGATTTGCAGGTATAAAGGTTTTTATGAGTTTGCTCAATCAAGAGGGATTTATGTTGGTCTGCCAGTTGGACTAGATATTGTAATTGATGGAATTATTCCTACAGGTATATCTTCCAAATAGTTAAATGGACATAGAATGTGAATACTATTTAAGTAGAAGTAAGTTGTTTAACTGAGGGTTGTAATATTTGAAGATAGATTAAACTCTGATTTAGTTGCATATTTTCCATGCAGGGTCTGGACTATCACGCTATGTTGCATTTGTTTGCTCAGCTACCATTGCTGTAACGTCTACCTTTCCAGTTACTTTGCCTAATAAAATCAAGCGCCAATGTCATTTTTATACATGTGGTATTTATTATATTGGTAAATAAAGTACCATTGTTAAAATGGCTACCTTTGCAGTTAGATGCTTTATGATATTGGTAGATACAATATATTAATGTTTGGTTTTATGAAATCGTTGAATTTTATTAATGGAAAATACTTTGGCTAACAGTTTGTTGCACTTGCATATTTATACAGGTCGAGATTAATGGAATAGTAATCCGACATTAAGTGAAACTTTGCGTATTCTGATTTGTATGATTTAACCAGAAAGAATACATGCTTCTATCTTGAACCATGTGTTTTCCTAATTGTTTTGACGTAAGTTGCTATATGAAGTCTTTATGTTAGATGGAGGAAAGATCGAAATGAATAACACAGAGAATGTTGGATCTGATTGTAGTCATTTGTTAAGTCTATGTTTGTCAACATGGAATTTAGAATTGGAGTTTCAAGCAGATTGAGGTCTAAGTATGAACTGAGGAACCAAATTCCAGCTCTATAGCTTAGTCTCCATGTTGCTAAACACTACATAATTTTTTTTATACAGGTTTGAATTATAAGCAGAAAATCACCTTGTATAATCCTCAGGGATATACATTTTAGATGGAAGTTGTAGCTTCTTTTAATTTAGGAGTGTAATGTTGTATCTGTATGTTTGATAGGCTTTTGTCTTCTTATTCTTCTTCTTCGTCATCATCTTCTTCCTTTTACATTTTTATAAATCTAAATATAAGTTGTTTCTCTAAGAGCTAAGCAAGTTCAGACAGAAGGGTAGAATTACGAGCACATTTAAAATTGTTTTCATTCGAAGTACTCCTTACTGCCTCACTCCTGAAATTATTGTCAATTTTGATTTGTTTTCAAGTAAATTAAAAAATAAAATATCACATCTACATAATGCTTTATATGTTTTGAACTACCTTAGGAGATGCCGCTTCCCTGCTTTAAAAAGATTCAGTAAGTTTTAGGTGAGTGATATCTACCTTGGTCCTCTAATAGTATTCTGATCGTGTTTGCTAAAGCTGAAATTAGGACCAAGAACGTTGGAGATAGAAACTAAGATGAATTATGAAGGCAAAGTAACAATAAAGTAGACTGACAATCATCAATAGTGTTTGGTAAATAACTTTCACTTTCGGAGTTTGCATATACAGGTGAGTGATGTCTACCTTGGTCCTCTAATAGTAGTTTTGAAGATTTCACCTGGTTAGCAAATATATCCATGAATGCTTCAAAAACCATGGTTCATGGGTTTGAAGACCATGGTTAAATTCTTATGATCTAAGGGAATGTAGGAGATTTTTAGGTGAATTTGGCATTCGACATGTGCTAAGGGAAGTAAATGGGGCTGCGGATCGTCTCGCGGCAGTGGCTCACGTTCATCGCCAACATTCTGAATATTTGCATGCTAGAGATCTTCCTGTGGATGTTTTAGAGGCTTTGAGATTTAATGATTCGGGATGCTATGTGGTTCGTAATTGATTTGGTCCAGATTTCGGCTTGGATTGAATTTTGGTTGCTGATGATTTTCTAGTATTTTGGTAAATGGCTGAAGGTTCTGATGTGCATGGCCATGCTTTGGATTTCTGCATGGCCATGCAATGGATGGCACGCCCATGCTCTGCTTAGGACTCGGCCGTGCAAGCTGAGGAATTTCAACGGGGAGTTTCTGGTTTTCAGGAGCGTCCGCTCCCTTAAGGATGGAGCGTCTGCTTCCCTAGCGTTTTGGGATTGGGGGTCTGGGCCATGTGGGCGATTTGGCCTGCATTGGAGGCTGTTTGGCCTGGTGCTTGGTCGCTTGGTCTGACTTGGAGGTTGTTTGGCCTGGCCGCTTGGCCTGATGTTTGGCCCTTGGGATAGAATGGTTCATATTTTAATTATGTTGGATTTAGAGATGGGCATTTTAAATACCCGCTCATTGATGTAATTTTTTCTTTCATCAATAAACTCTCCCAGGTTTCGTCCTGGAAAAAAAAAAAAAAAACAAAACAAAAGACCATGGTTAGGTTCAATATCATACTTGAAATATTTCATTTCATTGTTATTGCCTGAACTTATCAAACTCCGTTCCAAAATAAATGTTTTTTTAATTTAAAAAAACAATCAGTAGTTTCACCCTTTATTCAAATGTTGGTGAGAACTATATTCATTAACTTGAAGGATTTTTTATTTCTTGAATGAAAATTTGACAACTTTGCTCACAAACAGAAGGTTTTTCTGGATTTGTTTTTCAAATAATTTTTGTAGGTTTTCACATTCTCTTGATATAGATGTTCACCTTCAGGATTTTATGTTGCTTAACACTCCCCCTCACTTTTAGAAAAAATAATTTAGTGAATTTTGATGCTTCTCATGCTCTCTCTCCTTTAACATTTATTGGACTCAATGTAATGAACAAACTATTGCTGCAGTTACTTATGCATGATGACCACCCTGGTTTAAGCCAAAACAATTAGAAAAAACATGGTATAAGCAGCATTTGCATCCTAAACGACAACATGGATATGAGGTATACTTTCTCCATTCCATATACTCTGTAATTTCATTTAAATAAACGAAAACAATACAACCTAATGAAATTACAAATTATAGCAATAAGTAATAATATGCTTTAATATGCCCATCAAATTTCGACGGATTACTCACTAGTATCGTAATAAAATGAAAATAAATTTGCTGTTAAGGTTTAATTTTGGTTAAAAGACGGTTCATTATTGTATTTAAACTATTTTTCTTGAAAGAGTTGTAAATTAATTTAAATGTAGAATTTAGTAAAAGGAATTTGCTTGCTTATGTATATTGAATATTGTCATAGCACTAGTACACAAAAGCCCGTGCCATTGGCACGGGTCAGTACGGAAAGGAAGACAGCATGGAAAGAGAAAGACGTGGGGAAACTGAAATCGCATGCTAACTATATGATGTTTTAAATGTAATTTTAAACTGTTTATAATATATGAAGTGCAAAAATATTTACCTGGGAGTAGAAACTTTTTGAGAGAGGGTACCTGAGAAACCATCGGAAGCCCATATTTAAAATAAAATCAGATATTCAGAAGAAGTAAAAATAGAATGCAACCAAAAGGTAAATACTGAGCTTTTTCTGAGATAATGTTGAAGATATAAAGAAATCTTGACCTTGGAGTTGGAAGGGAGAGCAAAAACACACTTGAATTTGTCAATGTAAACCTTCAAGAGAGGAATTGATATGGGAGGAACCTTAAAAAAAAATCATATGAAACCCGACTAATTTAAATCCTCTATTGTATAATAGAGTAGTACTCAAAAGCCCGTGCCAATGGCACGGATCAGTACAAAAAAGTAAGCAGTGAAAAAAATGATAAGTAGAATAAAACAGCATTCATGTCATCCAACCCCAAGTGAATGTTCAGTTACATATCAAGAAATATTTTTAATAAACACTAATAGTTTAGGACATAATCTGCGATTGAGAGATTGAAAACATGTCGATTGCTATGTATGGTTAAACCACAACCATAAAAACTCACGAAAATATTTACATAACAATTAATAAAGATTCTTAAATGTATGAGAAATGTATGAGAGGTTGAATGAAGTTCAAACCTTGGTATAAAATCTGGGTTCACGGTAGTGAGTCGGGTTGCTTTTTCGCTTATGGTCTTGATAGAGAGCGGAAGTTATATGAGAATGAGAGGAATGACTGAACGGAATTTAAGAAAACAAGACGGGATTTAAACCCTCAATAATAGTTGCTCACAGCAAAACTATATTTCATAAATCAAATATCAAAGTCTGCTTTTCGGATTACAACTTTGAGGCTATTTTATAGCACTCATAAAACTTAGAAAACAAGAAATATCCTCCTAAAATAAAGCCTAACCTATAAGGTAACCTAATAGAAGTCTAAAACTACTAAATCAATGCTAAATCTACTCTAAAACCTCTTATAATCATCCTACTACATTTAATTCCGAAAATACTAATAAAATAACAATTAATTAAAATAAAACTCATATTTATCCCATCATACTGCATCATTCTCCTCTTCTTAGAAAAATTCGACCTCGAATTTGAGTCGTTGCTCTTCGGAAATATCTCTGAAAACTTAAGCTTCAAACGTCTTCGAACTGTATACTTAGTAGCACTTCTCATCACATCCATCCAATCTGTCCATCCGTTTACTAAAAAACTCTCAACGAATAAACCTTTGAAGAACCCAGATTTCGAAATAAACGGAACTTCAACATAAAAGGGATCCTCATAACAGGAAGAACCAAAACTACTTCCTTTCAAAGAAAATAGATGAACCTTAAAATCACAACCTTCTCCTGTGTTCGGCCGAGGGTCGGCGAGCACGGGCGTGGGACCGGTGCTCTGCAACACCATTGTTTCTGCTGGGTCAAAACCCTCAAAATCTTCTTCATAATTATCGTCATCAAAGATTGGTGGTTTTGACCAATCAATGACAACGTCGGAACCCGTCGAATCAACAAAGCAATCCACGGGAACAGGATTCAATCGGTCACAAAACTCGTCAAGAGTCAGAGGATTGGCCTCTCTCTTGCACTCAAGTTCTTGATCACGATCGAAAGGATAGATATCCTCATCATCATCAGACCACAGATCTGACTCCGAGCCCTCTTCATCAGACGATACGTCTGAATCTGAGTCCTCCAACTGCGCTAGTTGTCGTTGGATTCGTCGACCCTCCACCCGATCAAAGTGTCTTTGGAGTTCTCGAATCTCGGAACGCAACAAACGAAGTTTGTGATCTTGAATCTTTCTTCGCAGTTCGTCCTTCTTGATTTCATATAGTTCACGCTCGTGATGGGGATCGTATTCCTGGGGATTCGCTGCACGAACCCTACTACGAATACCATGAACACCACGACCACGCCTTCGTTCAGCCATCAAAACAACCAGGAATCTGATACCAAATGATAGAGAGCGGAAGTTATATGAGAATGAGAGGAATGACTGAACGGAATTTAAGAAAACAAGACGGGATTTAAACCCTCAATAATAGTTGCTCACAGCAAAACTATATTTCATAAATCAAATATCAAAGTCTGCTTTTCGGATTACAACTTTGAGGCTATTTTATAGCACTCATAAAACTTAGAAAACAAGAAATATCCTCCTAAAATAAAGCCTAACCTATAAGGTAACCTAATAGAAGTCTAAAACTACTAAATCAATGCTAAATCTACTCTAAAACCTCTTATAATCATCCTACTACATTTAATTCCGAAAATACTAATAAAATAACAATTAATTAAAATAAAACTCATATTTATCCCATCATACTGCATCAGGTCTCCAGATTGATGGAAGCACGACTCTCTGAAGAAAATATACCCTCCAACCTTCAACCACTTGGCAAACCTTATAGCAACATTTGCAACCTGCAATATAAGTGGAAAAAGATCCTGAGCAGCTAAAACATATTCCATCCGTCCCAAAATGAATGACCTTTAAAGTTGACTTTTAATAGTAAAATTACATAAATATTCTTGCTATCCACTTTCAAATTTTTAGTTTTGCAGGTTTAAAATGAAGTATGGAAAAAAAATAAAGGTAAAAATCATTTAGGGACACATTGTGGGACAAAAAAGGTCATTCATTTTGAAAAGGTCATTCATTTTGGGACGGAGGTAGTAGAACATAATTAGCATTCAGCAGGCAAATTACTGGAAGGTGAAATCATAAAACAAAGAGAACAATATCTATTGTCTTTTTTGTAAGAAACACTATCGATTATATTAGACTCCCTCCATTCCATAAAAAATTAATCCAGCATTCAAATTTGGGATGCTTCACTTAGACCCACTTTGAAAAGTTAAGCCTTAAAGCTTCATAATTTCCGACTTTAGCTCCACTTATGAGTATTTTGCATAGACTCAAGTATTTTTACAATCAATACCAACAAACTCAAATTACCAACCTAAGAATGCACCTTAATTAATCATGTGTGAGGAATCAATAGTGCAAGAGAGAAAAACCATTGTGTAGTTGAAAAATGATACAATTGACTGTGGCATGAGAGCATCTTCATTGGTCAAAATATTACATACTTAGCCCCAAATGTGTTTCTTTAAGCAAGGAATACTCACAGCTTTCAAAAATACATGCCATTCATTCTTTAGAATAACATATCAAATGGTTCATCTTATCCTTTGAACAGGAAGTAAATCATTAGACCCTTTTCTGCATAAACACAATGTGATTGTATTTGTCATAGTTATCATATTGAAATATGAATGGTGTTAGGTTGCTTAAGAACAGCCAGATTTAAGCAATGAAATTTTACCTCCTCATCAGAGAGATACATGAGCAGCCAGTTTGAGAATACCAAGTCAACTGATTCAGCTGGAATTTGCAGATCTGGAGAGGTCACATCAGCACACAAAAATTTGACAATTTTATAATGCCCATTAATGCTTTCGTTCTGCAAGCAGCCAAATATATAGAATAAAGAACAGAGTTCCTTTAAGAAAAAGAATATAGCTAAAGAGCCTGAGACAGAATCAATAAGGATATATACCTTCTTTATCGCACTTTCAATGAAGTCGATCTCAACTTCGCAAGAACCTTGTCTGCCTTTTTAGCTAATTCACCGGTAAAATGACCAAAAAGGGTTAGGCCAATCCGCCTAGGATCCGGTCGCAAATCGTCCCCCAATCCGGCCGCAAACCGCCTAGGCCGCCAATGGCGCGATTGCCCTTGCCGTGTGCACGCGGTCGCACAGAATCTCTGGAATTTTCCGCAAATGAAATCCCTATTTCTTGTTCTTGAACTTCAATTCAATTCCATCAAAACCCTACCCAAAATTCAAATCAACAATCAAAAACCAAATTAATTTAGAAGAGAAAGATACCAAGCAATTTTCGATCACTTTCATTGATTGAGTTGGAGAGAACAACGAAATTTATTACTCAAATGGAAGATCAGAGCAAGACCCGAATTCTAGAGATTACCTTGATCTCCGGTCAATCCCTCAAGCCACCGTCTGCTAAACTCCGCCGACTGCAAACCTACGCACTCGCTTGCGGCGACCTTGGATTACCTTCGCTTCTGCCATCGGTGCTGATACGGGGAGCCAATGTGAGGGATGATTTCAATTGAATAATACCAGCGAGGAATTCAATTGCGTAAACTTGGAAACCTTGAAAATGATGGTCAATTTAATGCGTAGAGGAAGCCGGTAGTGGAGAGTAGGGATGGAGGAGGCTTTACGGGGGATGGGGGTTTGATTTTGATTGGAATGAAAGGAAGAAAGGGCCAGAGGAATTGGCCGTCGCGCTGAACTGCTTGAAGAGGGGAGAGAGGCCATGGGATAACACGGGTTGAGGGGTTGGGAAATAATTGTCAATCAATCTCGGCCGTCAAATCCATTTTTTAACTTTCAATCTTGACCCCTCTTTATGTAAAGATAAGAGGCAGTTATTTGCCCCTTGTATTGTATTATAGATTTTTAGATTTGCATTTATATAAATAAATCAACCTAAAATTATTGTTTAAAATTCATTTGTAGTAATGAAAAAAAAATGGAAAAATCATTTTGGGACGGAGGGATTAGAGAAAAAAAAACTCACACCAAGCAATCACCACCTTCCTTATCTATCTCTCAATACACTTAGCAAGTGATTATTTACACTATTTTTTCTCAATTTCTAAATGATAGTCTTAACTCATAGCAATTTAGCATGCACTACCTCACATTAAAACACATGCATTTGTGTTTTCCTCACTAAACAACTATGGAGTAAACACTGGCACCTCCAAATCATATGCTCTCTGCAATGGTGTAGTAAGCATCTCTTTTACACGTAGAAACTGCCTTATCAATCAACATAATATAGTACGAAATAAGTCATTTAGTTTAAGGATGCTGCACAACTCAAATTTTTTCTTAGTGACATATTTCACTAACAATTTAGCAGTACAAAACATGACAGGTCACTAAACTACTATTTTTTATTTTTATTGAAACATAAATATGAAAAGTTCAAAATCATCCCATATAACTGTAAGAATGGCAAAAAAACTGAAAGCATTCAATATTAACACCACCCTTTGTTTACTCATTTTCAATTGGGCAACACCATTTTTCTGCAATGGATCAGATTGTGTCAAAATGAAGAAAAATGATATGCCAAAAGTTTCCTTGAATTGGTGTGGGGTGATGCTTAAAATAAGTGGAGAAAAACGTTTGTTGGGGACAAATATACCCATATATATACATTGTTGTTAGCAATTAATTATATATAATAGTAATTATTATGTTAAGATACACTCCTTGAATAAATGATCCTAAATTATAATTATAATTCATAACCCATCCCCTATCCCCTATCCTATTTTTACCCAAGGTTGGAAATAAAAATTTAAGTAACGAATGATTTTTTAATTGATTTAGGTACAAATATTCGTTCATATAGTTAATTATATATAATAGTAATTATTGTGCTAAGATACACTCCTTAAATATATGATCTAAATATAATAAAAGGGAAAAATAAATAAATCAAATTGGATTACACATAAATAAAAGAGAAAAAAAAATATCCAATTCAATTTTTTTTGAAAGAAATAAAATATATAAACCCTAAACCTTTTTTTAAGAAGTATACTAAATAATTAAAATAAACACACAAAAAAAAACATGATCATTTATTTATAATCGGTTTTTCTGTTAAAAAAATAAATTTTTTTTATCAAATCTTAGTGAATTCGTTTTAAAAAAAACTTAAGTAATCTGCAAAAAGAAATAATAGTTAAAAAGGGAAATAGAAAGGAGAAAATGGAAAAGGAATGTTAAAAAAGATAAATAGGAAAGTTGGTAAGGAAGATAATTTTCAGCCGTCGGATCAATTTTCTAACTTTAAATCTAAACCACCACAACTTGTATCATATATACATTAAAGGTTAATAACTTATAGATTTTTTGACGTATTGATTTCTATTACCATTTTTGTGTACCTATTTAATGTACTATATCATTCTTTCGTTCACTTTTTGTTAAAATTATCATTAAATAAATATGATTATGTGGCACAATAACATAATACAATTGTTGAGTTGGTATTATACATGGCAAAAATATGATGATCCGGAAATAAAAAAGATTACAATAGTAAAAATATTGAATCATAAACTCTAAAAATAAAAGTAAAAATTAAAAATGCCTAAAATTAAAAAATAAATTTACAATATTGGCCCTGAGGCACCTAACACCGCCCCATCAGGACCATACTTGCGGGGTCTGCCTCTCCTTCTACGCCCAGACCCAGCAGATGGCGGAGGTCCAAGGGCCGGGGTAGAAGATTCTTGAGCCATTCCAACTGGCGGTGGTCCGGTGGCCGAGGCAGAAGATCGTTGAGCAGGAACAAATGGCGGGGTTCCAGTGGCCTGAGTAGAAGATTCCATCCTCGGTGCCACCTCAGGCAGTATCACATCCTCTTTTGTTTAAGGAAAAGGATTTGTCAAGGTTTTAAATGTAAAACAGAAAAGAAAAGGTACAATTTTTTTTGAAGTCTCTTTTGTTAATACCCTTAACTATAAGGTTTAAAAAAAAACTTGAAAAGCAACCTAATTCCCACCGCAACCCACCGGCCACCGCCATTGTTATCCACTAAATTTCAAATTTCAACACATACAGACATAAAATTATTGGCCCCGCTCATCACCCACATCTCACACTTGAGAACGACGTCGATTAACACTAATCACCAGCTGATAAAATTTCATCGTCGGATCGAGTCAAAACCCTAAGTCTAGTCAATGCAATGAGAGATTTATCAATAATCGATCGAATTGGATTGGTTAGGGTTTGAATGGCATCGGTAAAGTGGCGTAAAGGATCAGCTACAGTGTGAAATCTTCCATCGCAGTAGACCTTAGCGCCGGAGTAGAATTTGCGGAGGTCTAGTAAAAAGACGTCGACGGCGTCAGTACGGACACGGCCACCAACGGCGTCGGAAGCTTCAAGTAGGAGGAAAGGGAATTAGCAGCGCTACAGAAGGTTGTGTACATGGATCGATCCACATCGTCTAGCCGATTCGCATCCGACTTTCTTTTCTTCGCCATTAAAATTATCCAATTGAAAGCCCTAAATTGGGTTTCTGTATAATTTATAATCTGCAATAATGTACCCTTTCGTTTCCGATTTGGTAATTCACAGAGGCAATTCAATTTCTCTCTTTATCATACAATACATGGTGTGTGTTGACGGAGGAGATGAAGTGTGTTCTTGCAGTTGTTTGAAGTAGTGGGGAGTTAAAACATGCTTCAATCTCATCCGTCCGATTGATTATCCAAGATTAAATCTAAGCCACCACTTATGGGTAGGCTAAGAGGCAGTTATTTGCCCCCTGTATTGTATATTAGATGTTGAGATAACGTGTGAAGATCACAATATCTTCACACGTATCTTATTATCGTTTTTGTCTTCTACTTATTTGTACTTATCTTTCCTTATTTGATAGATGTAAAATATAGGTAGCTAGATTAGTTTTGGTATGAGACCTATAGTATTGTAGTTCCATAACTTTAGGGTTTGACTTGATTAGGATTTGTATATACTAGTAAATAATTCGTTGAAATTTGACGGACATAGTAAGCCTAATTATCTAATTAGAAAATATAATTGAAAATATGCATTCAAGAAGAAAATAAGATTAATTAATTAATTGTAATTTTATTTGTTTTTTTAAAAAAAAGTGATAGATAAATATAGTCACTATATATATACATATACAGAGAGAGAGAGAGAGAGAGAGAGAGAGAGAGAGAGAGAGAGAGAGAGAGAGAGAGAGAGAGAGATCTATACATATAATTAGTATATCAATATCTCTTATTGTCTAACTATCCAAACAATACTAGTGATAATTTGTTGTTATTACAATGAAAAACAATAAAATGTATTTTATTTGTGTAATAGTGTGTCTATTACAGTTTAGTTATGGGTCAAAGAAATAATCATGAAATTTTAAGAGATCCATAAAATAACATACCGAACTCAAATCAAATTTAACAAAAAAACGCAAATATTGATCATTATATAAACGTTCAAGAAATTTGGATTCTTGTAAATCAATTTGATCTCCTAGCAGTGTAAATGGAGTTTCATCTCATTTTAGACTAACACAACTCCTTTGTTTAAACTTACTGGAAAAGTCAAATAGCAACCATTCAAATTTTGGTAAAATGCACAAAGTCTTAAAATAAAAAGAATAATTTGTGCGAAATATTATCATAGTTCAGGCAATTGATGAATACAATCTTAAAGAATATAAATGAGATAGTGTTGTTCTCTTTTTTTATTATATTCTAAATGTTTTAGAAATAAATAACAAAAAAGTCTTACTTTCAAATAATTTGGGATTAACTAACATGAATCATCAAAGAGAAGAGGAAAAATAGTGTGAATGCTAAAAAGGTGTTTAAAATAAGCAATAGGTGGAAAGAATTTTGGAAAAGAGAGAAAAAAGAAAAACAAATACTCCTTCCATCTCACTCGAAAAGATACACAATTTCATTTTGTATGTCCAATTTAAAAAGGCACACTCCCAAATTGAAATTTTTTAATGCTTCTTTATTCATGGAAATCACCTGTAATATTCACAATAAATATCTACTTATTATATCATACCCTACATTCTCTCTACTACCTCACTTTTCATACTCACAACACTTACTTTACTATACACTCTCCTTAATTTCAGTGCGAAACCCATATTATGTCTTTTCGAGTGACACAAAAGGAGTATAGAAAGAAAAATGATAACGACCAAAGCAAAAATATAATAAAAAATTAAACCTTATCATCCCATAAATTTTCACTTTGCACTCTGCTTTCTTCAGCACCATATTTTCCTCAATTCCAAGTAAATGTATATTTATTTCAATAACTTTATCAATGTTTTCTTAGGTCTTCTTTTACCCCTATTCATTTTATCGCTTTTACACTTTTCAGGTCTTATAAGTGGTATATTACATGGTCTCATTTTCACATGATCAAACCACCTTAATTGATTCTTTCTCATCTTATCTTGAGTTGGTGCAACTCCTACTTTTCGCTAAATTGCCTCATTCTCAAATGGTCATTTCTTTATGCACACACATCAATCGTAGTATACGCATCTGCACCACATTCATCTCATGAACGTGTTATTGTTTGTCAGTCCAACACTAAGTGCCATATAACAATCATGCTTAATTAACGTATGGTAGATGTTCTCTTTAACATATAGGGCATGTCGAGATTACAAATAAACTATAAGTCACTCTTGCATTTCAACCAACATGCTTTGATTACATGAGCCACAACTACATCCAATTATCTATCATTTTGAAAGATAGATCCACTATAACTTTAAAAAATCAGAACATTGGACAATCTTCTCATCTAAGTTGATCGACCATGTATCATTGCTTCCAATCCTGCTAAACTTACACTCCATATATTTTAGTCTTGTTTCTACTCAACCCAACACTATGAGATTCCAAAGTCCATCTCTACAATTTCGACTTACTTTCAATACCTTTTTTTTTGTCTTATCAATCAATACAATATCATATGTGAACATCATACACCATGATTAATCGTCTTGAATTGACCCTGTCAATTCGGCAATGATTATAACAAAGAGAATGGGACTAAGTGAACAACCCTGATGTACTCCAATCGTAATAGAAAATTCTTCTGTCTTCCTACTATAGTCCGTACACTTGTAATAACTTCGCCATAAATGTCCTTCATGGTGCCAATTTAATTCTTCGAAACATCATTCTTTGATAAATTCCACCAATGTGCATATCTTGATACTTTATTATACGTTTTCTCCAAATTAATGAAAATCATATGCAAATTCTTCTTTTTATTCTAATATTCTTTATTACCTTTCTTATAAGATGGATTGCATATATAGTTGATATTCCGGATATAAATGTGAATCGGTTATCTGAAATCTTTACACTTCTCCTTATCCTTAATTTGTTCAATGTTTAAGTAACTGTTTTTAAATATCTCTAAAATATAATTAAGGTTTTAATGCAATAAATGAAAACATATCTCAATTTCTATCAAGAAAAATACACTAAATTTATTTCCCATTTTAGTTAGTAAAAATGATTTCACCTACTTGGAAAAAAAATTGTTTCTCCTCTACTACTGTTGCCAATTTCAACAACACTTCAGCCTGGTTTTTTCGTACCTTCGTCATAGCTTCCCCAATTTCCTTCTTATGATTCTTTATCCAAACAATAATTTATGCAGCTGACCAATTGAAATATCAAAGTGAGGTAGTCAATATAAAGTGTGATAGAACAATTTAAGCCTTAAAATTTGGCAAAAATCATGCACCTCCGATCCCTTTCTATCTAAATCAATTTCTACTCTTTCGGTTATTTCAAATCAAATTAAACTTTTGAAAATATGGAAAATTGATTTAATATATAATTCTTAATTAATTAATCTAAGATGAATGAGAAATCGCCACGTGAAATTCCACATCATAAAGTCACGTTGCAGGCTGTGTGCATTGCATTTTCTTCTGTTTTAATAGATTATATAGATTCCTACTCTTTCGGTTATTTCAAATCAAATTAAACTTTTGAAAACATGGAAAATTGATTTAATATATAATTCTTAATTAATTATTTTAAGATGAATGAGAAATCGCCACGTGAAATTCCACATTATAAAGCCACGTGGCAGGCTATGTGCATTGCATTTTCTTCTATTTTAATATATTATATAGATTGATAGCTTGATAAAGGAATAAGATGAGAAAATAATTTCCTCCACATGCCTCTTGATTTCAACTTGGTATCAGAGCCTGCAATCCAAGAACCATGACCACGGAAAATGTGGTCGCCGAAAGCGGTGAGAAGAGAATCGGAGACGGAGGTGAGAGGCGATCTTCCTACTTCTTGTCGACGAGTGATATCCCCGAGCAAATTTTCACCCATGTTCAACAAAAGGGCGAGAACTATGAGGAGTGGGCACGAGTATTCAAAGGAGCATTGTGAGCCAAGATGAAAATTGGGTTCGTTGACGTCTCTATTGATCGACCAGCGAAGGCTGATGAACTTGAACAATGGCGAACTGTTAACTCAATGGTGGTATCCTGGATATTCAACACCATTGAGAGAAACCTGCGGTCTACAGTGACATATGCGGAGGAGGAGGAGATGTTGTGGGACGATCTAAAGGAGAGGTTTTCTGTGGGAAACGGTCCAAGGATTCAACAGATCAAAACGGATCTCGCCAATTGATGACAATAACGGAATGAAAGAGTAGCAGTTTACTATGGTCGCATTAAGAAATTGTGGGACGAATTAAATGACTTTGACACTTTGCAAACATGTGATTGTGTTGGTTGTAGGTGCAATATTGGCGCAACTCTGGTGCATCGACGAGAGAATGAAAGAGTACATTAATTTGTTATGGATTTGAAAACCTCAAAATATAAAAATGTGAATTCGGCCATCTTGAGCATGGAACCCTTACTCAATGTCAACAAGGCTTACTCGATGGTGATAAGGGAGGAGCCCGTGCGGGGAATTGTACGTGAAGATCAGCCTGAACCTATGAGTTGCATTGCTCACACTGTCATGGGAGCTCGTGGTTCAGGGGGGAAGCACAGAGACATGAGTAATGCGCTTTGCACTCAGTGTAAGAAGAATGGACATGAGGTGGACACTTGTTTCAAGCTAGTCGGCTATCCAGAACGGTGGGGAGAGCAGCGGTTGCGAAACCCTAAAGGGAAGATTATTCAGGCTTTGGGTGCAGGAAAAAGTCATGAAGCAGGTCTTGAAGCACTCACTAGGATGTATCTTACTGCAACAAAGGAAGGAGAAGCAAAAATTGGGCCCAATATGATATTGCAGAATATTTTTTATGCTCCAAATTTTAATTGTGATCTCTTATCTATCTCTTAATTACTTGGAGAATCAAATAATCTTGTGTACTTCCCTGAAAAATTGTGTTATACAAGACCAAGTCTCGAGGACTTTGATTGGTGCGAGCAATACGAGGGACTATATTACTTGCGTTCTTTGGCTGAAGCAAAGGTGTGCAATGTTGCGGAGATCGAGAAGCAAGAATTATGGCATCAAAGGTTTGGTCATCTATCTAATAAAGTATTTGATTTGTTACCATGTTTGGGTCATAGTAGTAATAGTAAAGATATTCGTGAGATTTTTTGCAAAGCAAAGCAAACTAGTGACAAATTTTTTCCTAGCGAAAATAATGTCGTTGAACCTTTTGAATTAATTCATTGTGACCTTTGAGGAGATTATCGTACTCCTGTGTCGTGTGGTGCTAAATATTTCTTATCTATTTTGGATGATTATTCTCGAGTTGTGTGGCTTTATTTGATAAAATCTAAGGATGATGTCCCTAGAATTCTGAAAAACTATTTTATCATGGTTGAACGTCAGTTCAATAAATGGGTAAATAAATTACATAATGACAATGGGACGAGTTTACATGCTCGGATAAGTATTTTATTGAAAATGGTATTTTTCATATACTACTTGTGTCCGTACATCCCAACAAAATGGGAGGGTGGAATGTAAGCATAGACATATCTTGAATGTGGCTAGGGTCTTGAGATTTCAGGCTAGTTTGCCAACTAAATTTTGGGGTGAGTGTGTTCTTGCAGCCGGGTATTGGATAAATTGTACGCCTTCTAAACTGTTGAATGGCAAAACTCCTTTTCAATCTATTTTTGTTAAACCCCCAACATACAAAAATATTTAGGTTTTTGGGTCATTATGCTATGCACATTACTCACGACGGGACAATGATAAGTTTGCTAGTAGAAGTCAGAAGTGTGTCTTTTTTGGGTACCCATTTGGCAAAAAGGGTTGGTTGCTATTTGATATTGATGAACATAAATATTTTGTTTCTCAGGATGTTGTCTTTGTTGAAAACAAATTTCCTTTTGCTGTTAAGTATAAGGATCGTGACAATACAAGCTTTGATCAAAGCTTTCTCTCTCTCTCTCTCTCTCTCTCTCTCTCTCTCTCTCTCTCTCTCTCTCTCTCTCTCTCTCTCTCTCTCTCTCTCTCTCTCTCTCTCTCTCTCTCTCTCTCTCTCTCTCTCTCTCGTGAGACAAATTCTCTGGGTAATGGTGATATGAGGGACGGTGTTCCCCTTGTTGAGGTTGATCAGGCTGAAACTCATGTGCAAGATAACACTAATCACTTAGTTGAGCAGGACAATGAGCAAGCTGATGTGCAAGACGATGCTGTAGAAAATACTACTGGTGATGGTTAGACCAATGAGCAGTATACTGAGCAGATTGCTGATTAGACTGCAGAACCTTTGGGTCGTGGACATCGAAATCGTGTACCTTCCACCAAGTACAGTTTGGCTGTATATGAATTGGCCCCTACTTAGACTTACGTTACTCGAGCTAGCCCCTCCTCCAGCTTACCTCGCAAGTCCGCGTCCTCAGGTTCTCTATATCCTTTAGCACACTTTGTCAATTGCACACGATTTTCTGTTGCATATCGTTGTTATCTAGCAGCTGTTGATGGTGGTATTGAACCCACTCACTATGCTGATGCCGTTAAATCCCCTGAATGTCATGAAGCTATGGGCAAGGAACTTACTGCCCTTGATCAGAATGGGACTTGGGAGCTCGTGAACACTTCTGTTGGTAAGAAAATTATTGGCAACAAGTGGGTGTATAAAATTAAATATACAAGGCAGATGGGTCCATCGAGCGTTACAAGGCTCGTCTAGTAATCTTGGGCAATCGACAAGTTGAAGGGGTTAACTATCATGAAACATTTTCCCCCAATGTCAAGATGGTTACTGTTCGGGTTTTCTTAGCAATTGCAGCCGCTCGAAATGGGGATCTCCATCAAATGGACGTCCACAATGCTTTCCTCCATGGTGACTTTGGCGAGGAAGTCTATATATAGATACCATTGGAGTATGATACTGGTATTCCTGGAAAATTTTGTAGGCTTAAGAAGTCTCTCAATGGGTTGCGACATGCTCCCCGATGTTGGTTTGCAAAGATTTCTACTCTTTGAAGACTTATGGTTTTATTAGGTCTTATTCAGACTACTATTTGTTTTCCTATCAAACTTCTGATTTTGAAGTACATGTTCTTGTCCATGTAGATGATTTGGTGATTGTGGGGGGACTAATAATGTGGCTATTGATCGATTCAAGAAGTATCTTAGTGAATGCTTTCACATGAAAGACCTCGGCCGCCCGAAATACTAGTGCTCGTCCTTCCAGCACTCCGATTTAACAAAATCAACGAATTGCCCTAATCGACGATAAAATTCTGAATGATCATGAACCTTATCGCCGTTTGGTGGGACGACTCATTTATCTTTCTGTCACACGCCCATAAATTTCTTATAGTGTCCACACTCTGGCACAGTTCAAGACCAGTCTGATGATCGCTCATTGGAATGCTGATCTTCGGGTTGTTCGTTATCTCAAAGGCTGACCAGGTCAATGTATTCTTCTATGGGATGACTCTGACCTTCGTCTCCAGGCGTATTGTGATTCAGATTGGGCTAGTTGCCCACTTACACGTCGCACTTTGACTGTCTATTTGATTTTCTCGGGTGGTTTTCTGATTTCTTGGAAAACGAAGTAGCAAGCTACCGTTGCACGCTCATCCGCTGAAGCTGAATATCAGTCTATGGCCGTTACCATGTGTGAGCTGAAATTCTTACGAGGGCTCCTTGCCTTGTTTGGTGTATCATGTGATAGTCAATCTGCTTTACACATTGCTCGCAATCCTGTGTCGCATGAGCGTACAAAACACATTGAGGTTGATTGTCATTTCGTCTGTGATGCCGTGAAGGCCAATCTTATCTCTCCTCAATATGTTCATACACCGGCTCAGCCAGCCGAATGACATCTTTACCAAATCATTGGGCATTAGGCAGTTTAACACTTTACTTTTCAAGTTGGACGTTTGTGATATTCATGCTCCAACTTGAGGGGGTGTTAAAATAACGTGAGATCACTATATCTTCACGTATCTTATTATCATTATTCTTTCCTACTTATTTGTACATATCTCTCCTTATTTGATACATGTAAAATGGGTAGCTAGATTAGTTTTGGTAGGATATATACTTGTTGTAATCCCATAATTTTAGGGTTTGACTTGATTAGAATTTGTATATATTGATAGCTTGACGAAGGAATAAGATGAGAAAATAATTTTCTCCACACACGACTCTTGATTTCAACTTAGCACAAAATCTGGATGAGTTTAAAATTGTAGAGTAATATTTTTTTGTAAGTTTATAAGATTATAAATAATACTTCCTGTACGATAATTATTAATGATATACTCCCTCCGTCCGCCTAGTAAGTTCACACTTACTGTTTACACGTTAATTAAGGAGGGAGTATTATATTGAAAGTATTGTGAGTGTGAAAATAAAATAGGAGAGAGAATGAGTGGAGAGAATAGTAAATTATAATGGTTTGTGAGTATTAAAATAATGTAGGAGAGAGAATGAGTGGAGAGAATAGTGATTTAAGGTTTCCCTTTTAGGAAAGAAACAAAATGTGAACTTTGTAAACGGACGCCCGAAATAGAAAGTATGAACTTTGTAAGCGGACGGAGGGAGTACATACTCAAGTGGAAAAAAGAAAAGAAAAGGATATAAAATGATTCATTGATTTGAATTAATAATCATTAGCGTTAGAACGTGTCCAACTTTTTCTTTCAACCCCGGCTGCTCAATGAAGTTTCTAAATGAAGTCACCTCCTACATAAGCAACACAATCTATCAATTAAGTCAAAGTCAAACCCCCTTAATCATAAATAAATGTCAAAATTTATACACGTTCCCTTTCCCTCTCAAATATCTCTAACCATTGATATATTCTTAATGCACTTCTAACCATTCGATTAACAATGGAATTAATTCAGAGCTTTAATCTCCTGCTGTCGGAACACCCAACTATCGTGGGCTTCCGTTGGAGCCACGTCCAATCATGGGGTTCCTCCTGGTCATTCCTCGTCAACTTCATCTCCGCCTACGCCGCCCTCTCCATCTTCCTCCACCTATTCCTCCTCCTCATCCGCGGCCGCCGTCCCGTTCCTCTCGGCCCTATTCCGTTCATCCACAGCCTCTCAATGGCACTCATCTCCGCTTCAATCTTCGCCGGCACTCTCTCCTCCGCCGCCGCAGAGATTCGCCAAACACGGTGGCTCTGGGGCCGCTCCAAAACCCCAATCGAGTGGCTCATCTGCTTCCCGCTCGGCACGCGCCCCTCCGGCCGCGTATTCTTCTGGTCGTACGCTTTTTACCTATCACGCTTCCTGCAAATCTCAGGCACATTCATAACTATATTACGACGTCGTAACCTCTCCTTCTTCCACCTATTCAACAATTCCGCCATCGTCATTATGTCGTTTCTATGGCTCGAATTTTCGCAATCTTTACAAGTAGTTGAAATTCTCTTCACCACACTGACCTACATAGTCGTCTACGGGTACCGATTTTGGACGGAAGTAGGATTGCCGGTGGCGAAATTTCCGTTGGTGATGAGGTGTCAGATAATGTTGATGAGTTGCAATATGATTTGCCATATTTGGGTGCTGTATTTGCATTTAGGAAGAGGTGGTTGCAATGGAATTGGGGCTTGGGTTTTCAATTCTGTACTCAATTTGGGGATTCTATTACTGTTCTTGAGATCCTATGCCAATATTCGTCGGATACAAAGAAATGCTTCAGCCATTAAAGGTGAAAGTAAATGTGCGGAAACAAAGGAATAGATTGAGATACAGAAATCATCATATTTGTATCATCTTGTACACTTTAGCTTGTACACATACTAATTTTTTATTATTGCACCCAAAAGGCCAGTTTAGAGATTTTTTTTATTCTCGTAATTGAGTTTCGTTTTCATTTTAGCCCCTAAAACTTATTCCGCAATCTGGTAGTGGGAAGTTGTCTTACGAAAATTATTTGAACTTTAATTAATTTGGATGTACAATGCAATTTCAGTAGTTATCTTTCATTTTAGTTGGAAAATGCAGTGGTTGTATAAGTAGAGCTGTCAAACGGCCCGGCCTAAGCTCACTGGCTTCACTTAATGACGAGCTGGGCTGGGCCGGGTCTGAACATTAGTGGGCCTAGTAAAAGTTCAGTTCGGCCCATGTGATCATCGGGCCGGGCCTAAATAAGTATATGAAAAATTTAAAAATAGAGTAACAACTCACAGCAACCAAACAGAGAACAATGTTTACAATAAGTATAACTGGATAAATCTGTGAATATCTAATTAATATACGCAATATCAACGAAATTATCTGATACGGATTATATGACTGCTTAGAATACTTCAGATTGTTTTCAAAATGAAAGATAGATGAGCATGAAGATCAATGAAAAGACGTAAATGTTGATAGCTTCAAAGTGATGAAAACTGTGATAAAGTTGTTTTTTCTAAACGAGAATCCAACTACTCGTGCTTTCTTGGTAATCTCGTGAAGTTGAAAGTGCGTTTGAGTAGTGAGGATGATAAATCATCTGCCTTATCAGCGTCACCACTCAAACGCACTTTCAACTTCACGAGATTACCTGAACTAATAGTGTTAGGAGCAGACGGAGGAGGAGAATCGAACATTTCCAAGTCATCGATATCCACCAAATTTTGATCTGAGAAAGAGAGATATAAAAAAAATGAGTATATGATCCGAAACAAATTTGGTCATTCATTTTGGAAAGGAGGAAGTATATTAATCCACAACATAAGACATATAGCAATCTATGGCCAAAAACATGGATCCGAAAGAAACAACAATATCAAAAACAAGAACATATTTAAGTAGAAAAATGAAACTTCAAACTGAATATAAAAACAATCCAGTTGAATATATAGAGACCAAGCAGATTAAAAAAAAAATCCACTAAAGGATATATCAGTAATGGAAAACAACAACATATGAACTTAAACCAGAGTGAGTTTAACTGAAAATTTAAAACTTTATGAAATAGAAGACATTTAATCTTCACCATATTTACAGTTACACCCACATAAACTGATAAACCCAATCAAAATTCATAAATTGAGGTAAAATCGTAAAACGAGCAATCAAGGCAGCAAAATCAGTAGGCAAACAGCAAACTATGAAGTAAAATCAGAAGCAATAGCATCAAAGAGAGAGATCGGCGAGAAGGAGAGAGATCAAAGAGAGATCGGCGAGACAAAGGTGTCTGCGAGAGAGAGAGAGAGAGACTGAGACTGAGACAGAGAGAGAGGGGTACCTGTGGCTGTGGGTTGCAACGCTATGGCTGTGGAGGCGGCGACGGTAGGCCGGCGACGGTGAGAAGAGAGAGATCACAGAGAAGGAGAGATCAGCGAGAAGAGAGAGACTAAATGAGGTTGTCTGCGCCGCTGATATTAGAATTAGATAGATAGATATGGTTTTTTTAGTTTTTAGGTTTCGGTTTATTGTAGAGCTTTTCGGGCTTTTCATATTCGGGCCGCATGAGCCCACGGGCCTACCGGGCCCAATTTTTTTCGAGCCTTCTAATTTGAGGCCCAGGCCCTTAAAAACCCGAGCGGGCTGGACCGGACCTATGGGCCGGACTCAATTTTGACAGCTCTAAGGGGGCGTTTGTTTTTTTATTTTAAGCCTTGTTTGCCTCTTAACACTTATTCATTAAGAGGATTAGAGAAATAAGTGTGTTTGTTTTTTTTTGAAATAAGGCTTGTTAGGCTCTTAAAGTCCTCTTAATTTTAAGTGGTTAAAATGTTCCGAATTGCCTCGAAAGCCTCCGAAAGCCCTTTGTTTCATATTTGGTTTTGGTTAATTTTTTTTTTTTAAGCTTTCTTGTTTCATATTGCATTTACGTTTTTTTGTTTTTTTAATTTTTTTTTTGTTTTTGAGATAATGAATTCAGATAGAAAATCAAACAACTTATCCAATTCAGAATTCAGTTTTCAGTTGATGCCTCTTAATCATTCAGCCATTTTCAGAACTGAAATCAGATTTCAGCACTTATCACTTAAAAAAAACAAAAACCCCCTAAGTATAAGTAATCAAAGAGGTCAGTCAATTTTGTCTATTGAGAAAGCAAGTTAATTAAAGCAGGCTAGGACTTCACGCTCCAAATTTTGGATGATTTAATTAATTTTTTTTAGGCGAAATAGAGGATTTCTAAATCCGGGAGAGAACGACTGATCCTGTGGGAAAGATACTAAAAAACACACACACGCACTAAAAACTCTTTCTCTCTAGTTTTTGGCTCTGGTGGCGGCTATGCCACCGGACATCTCCTCGGGGGATCCCCCTCCATCTCCTCCATCCTATGCGGAGGCTGTGAAAGGATCGGCTCCTCCCCCACACTCCTCAACAAAAAAGGATGCTGTGTTGACACCTCCTCTTGATGGTGTCTCTTTACCTCCTAGGCCGGCAACAAGAGTGAATGATGTGCCGGTAGTATTATTCACACCAAGAGAGATTAGTGTAGCGGAGAAGAAACTAGAATTCACTATTGTTTTGAAGTTTTCTGCAGGTCGCCCCCACCTTCGTGTGATCCAGGATCACATTGCCAATGCGTGGCGGCTTAAAGGTTTGTTCATCATCGGATTGATGGATCCGAGACACGTTATGGTCTATCTAACTTCAGAAGAGGATTTGAAACATGCTCTTTCTAAGGAATCACATATGATCAACAATTCCATGTACCGATCTTTCAGGTGGTCTCCGGAATTCTCTTTTAGAGTTGATTGTCCTATGGTAGCGGTGTGGGTTCGCTTACCCAAACTCCCTCTTCATTTCTTCGCACCTGCATATTTAGATCGTATCGACAATGGCTTGGGACATTTTTTAAGGGCTGATGATCGTACATTGGCGTTTACACACCCTAGCTTTGCTAGGATATGTGTGGAAGTTGATGTATCTAAACCATTACCCACAAAGGTCTGGATAGGTGAGTCCAATGATAAAGGTTTCTATCAATCGATAGAGTTTGAAGGAAACATTCTGTATTGTAAGGGATGCGGGCTACTTGGGCACGAGGTAAGGGATTGCCGAAAAAAGAAGAATTTCTCTTCTCAGGTTCATGAAATTAGCCCCAAGATTACAGTGGGTATCCCTCCTATGCCGCATGGTAAAGGACAAGGTACTTGGGTTCCTAAAGAACCATCTTTATCCAAAGAGATGACGACGGATATGCCGGTGGTGGTGGAAAAACCAAGTGGTGGCACAACGAACGCTGATGGAGATCCAAAGGAAACTCAAGAAAGGGTCGACCCGGTAAGTGAGGGTGTTCCTCGGGTTAACCCGGATTCGGTAAATCCTAACATTGAAAACATTATCGTGGAGGAAGGCTCAGATTTGGCAATGATTGAGCAATTTTCGGATTCAATTATGGTTTTTGCCGAAAAATCTGGGGAGGATTTCTCTAATTCAAATTTGAATTTGGTCCAAAATCTTGGAGATTCTATGGTTACTGAAATTGAAGCTCCTAATCAAGGCAATGGAGAGTCTTTGGCCGAAAAAGAAGGACCTGTTTCCTTTGATCAAATTCACGTGATTAATGAGATTGTCTTGCCTAATTCAAATTTGAACTTGGCTCACAATTCTGTTGACTCTATGGTATCTCACTCTACCAAAAAATCAGGGGATGAGTATGGAAATGCTTTGGTAATTACCGAAAATGATAATGGGACTGAGAATTTAATTCGGGAAAAGGTTCGGCAATATCAAGCCTCATCATCAGCTCCTACCCTTCGTCCCTCTACTGCTCGTATGCCAAATCCAAAATATTTTAATCCCGAATTTATAAACCCAAAAAACCTCAAAGAAGCTCTAACTATTCGGGATAAATGCGATTCGGAACCGGAATGCGGTCTT
Organism: Adenophora triphylla var. japonica; assembly: GCA_022495995.1. Lineage (NCBI taxonomy): Eukaryota > Viridiplantae > Streptophyta > Magnoliopsida > Asterales > Campanulaceae > Adenophora > Adenophora triphylla. Next base: position 54,479 of record JAFEMH010006739.1, on the reverse strand, counting down.
TCAGCTATTTCTCCTTCGGCTTATCATGATGCTCGCACTTATGGGGGAATTATTGGAGGAGTTCATGTTGACCTGTCGGCTCCAATGGCTGACAGCGATAATTTTGAAGATTATTACGATGAAGAAGACGGCTTTCAAAAGGTTAAAGGAAAACGAGGAAAATCTGGATCGAAAGCTAAATCTAAAAACATTAAGCCTAAAAGGCCTTGGTTTCCTAAAAGGCAATTTGATTGACCTTTTTATTTATTTTATTTTATGCTTTTCCTTTTATTTATTGTAATTTTATTTATATTTTTCAATAAAATTTAGGGGGCATTGCCCTTTTCGCAAAAAAAAAAAAAAAAAAAAAAAAATCCGGGAGAGAACGGGGAATCTCATATGAGCCAATATATCTCACAAGGACCATTCGGAATTTCCACTCAGTGTATATAATTGCCTCAAAATGTCTAATATACATAATCTTTGTTTATGTTGCACATAGCTCAGACGAGAAATTCACATGAAGAAAATGTGTTATGTGAACCGGAAGACAAAGACGAGGGAGGAAAAGCATAATTATGGCCGACATAAGCTATGTCAAGAAGTTTTAAATCTGAAATTTAGCTTAAATTATTGACATAGGTTGATTAGTTTTTTAATTTCGATATTAAACTGTGGTTGATTTGATTTTGAATTTAAATTTGCATTTTGAGGTTGTGTGTTGAATTCTTGCTAAATGTATTGAATTTAATAGTGGGGTGGGGGTTGGTGGTCATATTTGAAAGGGACGGGTTGTTGAAAAACATTCTTGAAAATTTTAATCGCACGTCATATTAATGGAGGGTTCAATCATGGACATGATTGCCTCCGGGTTGGCCCATGTCCATGTCGGTTATGGATTATGTATTTGTGGAATGAGGCCGGTTCAGATTGATAAGGAGTATTCGATTATTTAGGGTTGATATTTTCTGTACGATGTGAAACGACAAAAAAAATAAAAAATGTATCTTATACTCCCTCCGTCCCACCTTATTACAAACCATTTTTTTGGGCACAATAATTAAGAAATATTATTATGATAATGAAAATGTGTGATAGGAAATGAAGAGAGAGAATGAGTGGAGTTGGTTGAATAAATTGTGTGGTAGGAAATGAAGAGAGAGAATGAGTGGGTGGGGTAGGGTGAATATAAAATATTATTATGATAATGAAAATGTGTGATAGGAAAAAAAGTTAGTTTAAGAAATATTATTATGATAATGAAAATGTGTGATAGGAAAAGAAGTTAGTTGAAGGACTAGAATTTGAACCGCCGGTGACGGCGTTGGGTCTTAGAGGGTTCTTAAAAAAAAATAATTTTAATCCTATTTATAATTTTCAGTTAACTCCCTTCAAAAAAAAAAAAAAATTTCAATTGTGAGTGTATAATATTTGTGGGGGTAATAATAGGGTCATTTCAATTAATGACATTTTTTAAAAAATTGTATTGCGGATATTAAATAAATGGGCTGGAAATAACAACTCTCAAATGAAAAAGAGAATAATACAACGACTTGCAGGATTAGTCACCAGCCAATCATCGGCAAGATAATTTTGAACCCCACCCACTCCGTCTGGGCTCAACAAACCGATCCCCTGTTACATTGCGCACCCCTGCAGGCGGCTCCAGATTCATACAAATAGTTTACCCAAATCTTATCCGATTTGACTCGCTCCGTTCAATTAAGTTCCCCATTTCTGTAACGTATTAAGGTATGCGCAGCCATGGATTTCCTCTTCAACGTTCAATTCAACTTCTAGATCTTCTCATTAATTCCCCCCCCCTCCCCTTATTTAATGCTCTTCCGACTCTTCAATTTATCATTTTTACTTTCCGCCCTGCTTAGATCGTGACTGCATGCTGTTTCGATATGCTCCTTGTTAATTTATGGATACGAATTTGCATTTCCGGTGTTTCTAATGTAGTTTTATCTGGAGTTGATTTCAGATTTAAATGGGTTCTAACATGATGTACATTTGATGCCCTGATTTCAATTTTTTTTTTTTTTTTTTTTTTTTTGTGGTTATTATATATGAAGATTATCCAAGTTTCTGAAGGTAGATTTTCCGTAAAAGCACTTGCAGAGGTGCAGGGGGTATTATTGATTTCTGGCCTTTAGACCATCATTAATGGTGAACGAAAAATTCGTTCACCACTAGGTTGCCATGTGAACAAAATTTTGCTCACGCCAGCTTACATTATGTAGTGTTTCGTTCACAGAAATATTTTTAATAGAAATTTGATATTATAAAATTAATAATATACATTACTAAATATTATTTTGTATTAACATCATTAACAATAAATATAATTAATTTTTTATTATTTTACTTAATTGCACAATTTAAAAATTATACACTCATAAATAAACGTTAAATTACGATAATTTAAAACATTACACTCATGAAAATTAAAAATTAAAATACAACACACAATCAAACGAATAGAAAGTAACACGCTCATAAATAAAATGATGCATATGATCTCCAACCAAGCATGATCAGGATTTGTTTCAGAATTATGAGAACTATTCCCGTAATTACTCATAATCAAAAAAGGAAAATCTTGATTTTTTTTGCTAAGTATACAGAAAGGAAGTATGGAAGAAGAGATGTACATAATCTAGCAATCTTAAGCTCTATTTATAGGGAAAAATGAACGTTTTTGAAATTTTGATCTAAACGACGTCGTTTGACGCAAGAGAAAATTTAAATATATAAAAAATTAAAATTTTATCAAATATATACAATAATTTTTTTATCATTTTTAAATAGTAAAATATTAAAATTATGTCAAATATTATAAAATTAGACTTTATTTATAGAGAAAAAGAAATTATAAACATTTTTAATATTTTTATTTCAATAATATAATTTTAAAAATGTCAAAATTACAAAATACACATATAGCCATGAACGAAATTTTCGCTCACGAATTCGTTCATGAAATGAACGAAACTCATGAACGAAATTTTCGTTCATGGCCATGAACGAAATTTCGTTCACCACTAATTGCCATGAACGAAATTTCGTTCACGGAATTACTCTTGGTGAACGAAATTTCGTTCACCATTAATGATGCTCTTAAGATTACTCATTTTCTGGAACTACCAGTCATGTGGACTCATAGTAGTATTAACACTCCATTCAAGTGCTGTTCATGAAGCAAGCCCATATTTCCTAGGCTTTGGGAGTATCTCTTACTATGCCTAGAGTTGCCTCAGTTTGTTTATCTTTGATACAAAGCCTCGTTGGTAATACACTAATCTGTTCTCAGATTTTGCTTGCTGAAGCGTAATCAGAACTAACTATCTCAAGTTAGATGTTCTTTTTATTACTTTATCTCGAATCTATCATTAGTGTATATGAACTTTAGTACCTAGAGTACTGTGGGTACACTGGTCAAGGAGGTTTATGTGTAAGGTGATAATTTTTATTATATTTTCAAAGTTTAGATGTGGCCGATACATTGGTATCTAACGTACAAGTTACTATTTAGTTGATAAGTCGTGGTTGATAAAATTTGAGAGTTTCCGATAAAGAAATGTCACCCAGAGAGTGGATGAAGATCTTGACATTTATATATTTATGTTACTACCTCTGTCCGAAAATGAATGACCAAAGTTTTCAAATTTGCTCTTTCATCAAGAGCAAATTTGAAAATTGTCGATCATTCATTTTGGAAGGAAGGAGTAAACAAATATGTTGTTGTTTTACTGAAATTTTGTTTGCGTTTGGATCAAGACTCAAAAGCATGGAATTTCCCATAAATAAAGAAAAGAGAAAAGTAAAGGCTCCTGAAAAATGCTATGCTGGGTTTAGAGGAACAAAAAAGAAATAAACCATTTATGTTTCTCTATCTATGTTATGTATAACTATGGTTACCCTATTCTGTTTTGTTGTTGTTGATCACGCTGATAAAACTTCTCTTGACTGCAGCAGTGAGCTCCTATAGATTGGCGTAGATGATTTGGCTACCCTCACTTATTGATTGTGTCTGCTTGGTGACATTTTCTGTATCATGGAGTGATCTTTAATATTTGGACATTGCTCTATGCCGAAGGCCTCCTTATCCTAGTATCCCAATTTATCATTAGTGAAATGTTTCTCTTTTCTTCTCCATCGGAAGTCTTAGTTAGTCTTTGAGTAATTTTATAGAGGTATTTTGTGCAAGCGGTACAGCTGAGTTAGGAGAAAGCTTTGAAGCCTTAATAGTTTTGAAGAAATGGAATTCTACAAGGCTCTAAACTCGAATAGTGAACTAAAGAACTATTCTTTGACTCCTCTTAGGATTGTTAGAGGTGTAGCATGCTTGGTGGTTCTCCTTTCTACAGCATTTATTCTTATAGTTTATTTGGCACCAGTGGCTGCTGTATTGTTGCGCCTTTTCAGTGTACATCATAGTAGGAGGTTGACATCCTTCCTTTTCGGGCTATGGCTTGCTTTGTGGCCCTTCCTATTTGAAAAGATCAACAAAACTAAAGTAATATTTTCTGGAGAAACTGTTCCAGCAAGGGAACGTGTTCTACTCATTGCCAACCACAGAACTGAGGTTGATTGGATGTATCTATGGGATCTTGCACTGAGGAAAGGTTGCCTGGGCAGTATCAAGTATGTCCTGAAGAGCAGTTTGATGAAATTACCCGTCTTTGGTTGGGCATTTCATATATTTGAATTCATCTCAGTTGAGAGAAAGTGGGAAGTTGATGAACCAATTATGCAGAAAATGCTTTCAACTTTTACCAACCCACTGGATCCATTATGGCTTGCTGTTTTCCCGGAAGGAACAGATTTTACGTAATGCAACTCTTACCTTCTTCTTCATTCTATTTGTTATAATTACAATATTCAAAACTTAATTACATTGAGTTTTTCATTTTTACTCTTTTCCTCAGAAACAACTAACTGTAGAGACTTCAATTAATTTGAAAATACTTTAAAATACCATGTCTTGTCAAGAACTAATATTTCCTTTCCTGGTCTTAATATATATCTTGCATACAAGCAGCTCATGTACTACCAGATGTCTCTTGATTCTCATATACTTATCTTGCCTGCACAGAGAACAAAAGTGCATAAAGAGTCAAGAATTTGCGGCTGAAAATGGATTGCCAGTACTCAAGAATGTGTTGCTTCCCAAAACAAAAGGCTTCCATGCTTGCGTGGAAATTCTAAGGGGCTCCTTGGATGCAGGTTAAACTTTCTCAATCATTTTTGTCATATTCCCTAGTTGCCTGACAACTCTCTCTCTCTCTCTCTCTCTCTCTCTCTCTCTCTCTCTCTTTCTCTCTTCTTATCATGTAATTGTGGTATAAATTATTTTTTGATGGGACAATTAGCTTAACATGAAAATATATTAGATTCATCAATTGAACAGTAATATGATTTTCTATGAGATGGATAGAGAGGTTGATAATAAACTAGAATAGTGACAAAAGTTTCAATGGAAATAAGATTTAAAATGTGTAGGAGTTAAAGTTTATGTGGAATGCAAATTCAGACAAAGAATTAATTGGGGAGATGCTTGATTCCAAATATAAGTACCATCAAGTGATCAATTCTGTTAACTAGGTGAGAGACAGTGGCGAAGCCACACTATAGGGAAGGGGGTCACTAAAATAACATTTTTGTCAAGTTTGACCCCCCTTTTTTGGAAAAAAAATTGCATTATGTTATCATTTTGATCCCCCTTTTTGGAATAAAAATTGTACTATGATATCATTTTGATCCCCCTTTATGCCAAATTTCTATATGATAAGTGTAATTTTTATCCCCAACCAATCTTGACCCCTTAGCAAAATTCTCTAGCTTTGTCACTCGTGAGAGATCAATTCAAGGTTTGGCTCTACAGCTCAAGAGCCACTTTTTGCGTGGTATTAGCCTTGCTTTTGACCTATTTGTCAAGGCTCTCAACAAATTAAGTCCTTGTAACAGCCTCAATTTGATCACCATGTGTCCAGTAGGACCAGCACTGACCTATGATCAACAGCATCAATCGAGCCGAGCTTGATATGTATAAATACTTTGCTAATAACGTGGCTTGTTATGACGAGCTTTGAGGAAGATTGAGAAACAATATCTAATTAGGTATCCAAATAGCATCAAGTTGAAGGCATATATTATTTGCTTTAATGTGACAATGGTTTCCACAGTTCAGCATCCTCTTATATTAACCCCCCCCCCCCAATATGAAAAATCTTCTTCAAGAAAGAGCTCCAAAAATTGCTTTTAAGCCAATTATTGCTGTTTTGACTGGCTGTTTAATCTTTGAATCCATTTCTGCTCATCTTGCTGTGAGCATTGAGCAATGTTCACGTTTTCACACTGTTGGTATCTACCCTTCACAAAATTGCATAAAAATGATTCTGTAAAGATGCACAGATGTGAATATTTAGAGGTGATCAATTGGAGACTGCAGGCAATAGTCTCGAGTTATGAGGGTAACTGCGGAGACTGCAGGAGGAATTTGTGGTAAAGTAGAATAACATTGTTACCTACTCCCTCCGTCCGAAAATGATCTTCCTACTTTTTTTGTCGTTAACACGAAGGTACTTTGAGCAATAATTTTAGGTTGATTTATTTATCTGAATGAACATCTGAAAATTGGTATTGATAGTATTATAATGGTGTATTGATAACAAATTTTAAATTTTCATTAGAATAATCAAAACAACCTAAAATTACTGCTCAAAGTCCTTTGTGTTAACGACAAAAGGAGGAAAATCATTTTCGGGACGGAGGGAGTATTAGTGAAGCTGGCTACTCAGGAGATCTCTAATTAGGGTGGGTAAAGATGGCTAGGGAGTCATCTATTCGAAGAGATAGTGATCATTGCACGAATATCCTTTATCATTGGTACTAATACCAAGGGTCTTTGCTGTTTGATATATCAAAAAGAGTCCGTAGACTTTTGATGTATTTCTACTGACGTTGTGATCAAATTGTAGGGTACAAACTACATTTGCACTTTTCATTTGGTTGAGAGGGTTGTCCGGTTGGGGTCCTAAATTTGTTGAAGTGGTCGTGTGAGCTGTTACTATACTCATTGTGTTATTTAAAATGGGTGTAATTAACAAATGTGACTTTTAAGCACTTTTAGTAGCCATTCATAAATATCCTTAATGAATACACTATGTCATTGCAAGTACAAATTAGTTGGAATGTTTCGTTACTTTACTAGAAAATAGACACTCATTTTGGGATGGATGTATGTTTCATTGATAAACATCTGAAAAGCATAAAATTTGAGGGCCAACTCAAGGGCATTTAAGATTTTTGAGACGGACTTGCTTTTATGTAACTGAATTCTTCTACTGGTAGATTTTGAGATGGAGTTGTTTTTTGGTACTAAAACATCACAGACTGGAATGATCATTCTTGCGTACCAAACGGGCCCTTAGTATTTCTGCTAATGCACGCGTCCCCAAACATACCCCATAATTCTCTTCTTATTATTGCAGTTTATGATGTGACTATTGCATACAAAAACCGATGCCCCTCTTTTATGGACAACGTTTTTGGCGTGGAACCCACTGAGGTTCACATTCACGTTCGACGCTTCCCTCTAGAGGAGATTCCGACTCTGGAAAGCGAGTGTAGTGATTGGTTGTTAAAAAGATTCAGTCTCAAGGATAAGTTGCTTTTGGATTTCAGTGCTGAAGGTCATTTCCCGCAAGAAGGAACAGAAGGAGAGCTCTCAACAGCCAAGTGCTTGGTAAACTGCCTTGTAGTTTTAGCTTTGACTTGTGCATTTGCATATCTGACCTTTTTCTCATCTGTTTGGTTCAAAATATACGTAGGCCTATCTTGTGCATACTTTGCTACTGCTACAGCATTCGATATCCGTCCATAAACCGATTCTGTAACATCTGAGACATATTTGTTATCTCAAAGAGACTATTCAATTAACAATACAGTTGACTGAAAACTGAGAAGTGACCAACTAATCATTGTTAAATGAAAAATATTTTCTTGCATCTGAGATCTTTTTATCCCTTTTTTTTTTTTTTTTGATGTCTCGGACTGCATTTACCATCAGCGGTAAGTAACTAATATCTGCCATATTAAAACACCATGAGAAGTTTGTTCACGAGAATCTAGAGTATAAATGAGGGAAGTGGGATGAATAGTGCCAAAAAAAATTTTCCCATTTTACCCTCACTAAGTTGTCCCTTTCCCATTTTGCCCTCACTTTTAATTAAAAAAATACCACGTGTCCTCGGACACGGGCTTTTACTAGTATTTTATAAAAGAGCCTTGCTAGAAGCAGCTCTGTTGTGGTAAAAAGATTTTCAGAACTTGGAGACAGCTATTGAGGTTGATTTGTAGTTCATGCTCAATCTCTCATCCCCTGCTAATAATTTCTTATGCTGCTCTGCTTGTGTTTTATATTATTTCCTTTTTTCCTTTTCTTGGAACTCCCATGTGACCTCATTAGGTTTTAGATGTGGTGGTTTTTCCCGTCCCCATTGGTTCAGAATCAAATACTGGTCTTTGATGAGTACTCCCTCCGTCCCAATAAGTGTTTCACCCTTTTGGGTTGACACAAATATTAAGGAAATGGATGGGAAAAAAAATGTTGTGTGTGTAATTTGAAAATAGGAGAGAGAAATAGTGGAGGGAATAGTAAATTTGAAAAGTGTTGTGAGTGTAATAGTGAATTAGGAGAGAGAATGAGTGGAGGAAATAGTAAAAATTCTTTGTCATAAAAGGAAAGGTGAAGCTTCTAACGGGACGCCCTTTTGGGTAATTAGTGAAGCTTTTATTGGGACGGAGGGATCATATTATTATCTGAATCGTATGTATAAGAAGAAAAGTGACTTCCCATTAGACTGCTTCAGGCAACGATTTTTACGTATAGACCACCTTTTTGTCCAAGTGAAGTATAAATATACGGAATAAGATTTCATTAGTGCATGTGCTTGCTTGGGGAAAAAGGAGGAAATGCTGACTGTACTTGGCATGTTAGACACAATAGAAACTCAAGAGTCTTTGATTATGGGAAATTTGGAAATTTTTGTTTGATAAAATCTAGGGTTCTATCTCAAAATCAATTGACAGTTAGGGTTAGAGGAGGTAGTAGTAAAATTTCTTGTTGGGTTCCATTCTTTTTGTGAAGATTTTTTTTTTAAAAAAATGTGGGTTGCATGTGGATGTGATGTGTGAAGATAAAAAAGAAGTGGAGGGGGTTGTGTTAGGTTTGTTAGGGTACTTGCATGAAGTAGGAGTACTTGAGTAGTAGGGCACATATATTATCCATAAAGAAGAGATAAAAAAAAAAGGTTAAGAAAGTAAAGCAGTTGGATCATTGTCATCATTCTCTCTTTCACCTGAATGAATTGCAATTGGTTTGGGTTAGGTTTACCAAAATGTGTTTTGGGTACTTTGTTTTGTAATCCCCTTTTGATTAGGGTTGTTTAATTGTTTTCTTTATTTCAATTGTGTGTGGGAAACAAACTTGTTCGATAGAATTTCATCCATCTCAAAATAAACGTGCAAATTTACGTTTAATCAAATGCAAATTTGGACATTGAACTTGGGACAGACGGATGAATGAAGCGAAATTTATCTATTTGTTTTGTTTTAAGATGATGGTAAATACGTACTTCTGTCTCGATTTAATGTTATTATTTTCTTTTTTAGTCTGCCCCATTTTAAAGTCCTTAGTTTACTTTATTTTTAAAATGGACAATGAACTCACTTGATACTATACTCACAATAACCACTCAATTACTATTTTTCATCAACTTTCTCTTTCTTACTTTATTTTTTATACTTACTAACATTTATTTTTTCTTAACTTTCGAATAAAGTCGTACACATTAAATTGAGGCAGATACGTGGAGAGAGAGAGAGTGTGTGAGAGAGAGAGTGTTTTTATAAAGTTTGGTAATGGATGAAAAAAAGAAATGATGGTACTTAATTTTGGGGCGTGGTTATTTGCAAGGCACCTTATTTGCAAGGCGCGGAAAATGGACAAAATTGTCCCTCCCGTACGCGAACGTTTCGTGTGATTATACACGACGTTGTCAGATATGTTTCGTATAAAAATACACGAAATGTATTGAGTTATTTCGTGTAGATTTACACGAAATATTAACAAATATTTCGTGTAAAATGATACGAAATGGTTCTCAACATTTCGTGTATATTCACACGAAATCCACAGGAGAAATTTTCCTTTAGATTTCGTGTGAATATACGCGAAATGTTAAGAAATATTTTGTATGATTTTACACGAAATGTCATTCAACATTTCGTGTATAATCACACGAAATCTAAAGGAGAAATTTTCCTTTAGATTTCGTATGAATATACACGAAATTTACTGATCCTTGAACAGCATGAGCGTAAGATTGCGCCGAATACCGATTTTGCTCAAATTGATTCCCCAAATTTGTAAATTGTTGAGCTCCACTTGGATTAGAGGTAGGGATTATGTTCGCGAGCAAAACCTGAGTGTTTTTATCTGTTGGTTTGATCATCTCCGGCGTGAAATTGACGGCGGCAAAATTCTGTTTCGCCATTTGCGTCGAACTCAAATTCTTCTGCGAGTTGATGATTTCTAGATTAATGTTTGAATTATTGGTAGGGATTGTGTTTGGGAAGGTTGCTGAATCATTTAAATCCGGTGGCTTGGCCATCGGTGCCGGAAATTGGCCGGAGAAGAGAACACACACTAAACGCACCTTGAATCGCCAAAATCGCCCGCACAAGACTCTCTGCCCAGACAGGGGTTAGTGTTTATATACAAGGGCATTGTAGTCATTTCAAAGTGCCTTACACATTTGGTGTCTTGCAAATAAAATTCACCTTAATTTTGTGAGGCAGGGTGGTTGTCTGTATAATCCCTAAATTTAGGTCAACACATTGATTGATTATTGAGGTCGTTTTTTGTTTGACACTAATTTAAGATATAATAAACTTACATGTCCGTTCCTTTTTCTCCCCAAAACAAAACATTGATTATAAATGAATGTATATTTGTCAAATTAAAAGTTTATAAAGTCAATAATATATTAATATTGATTATTGAGTTGGTCTTATAAAAAATTAGTTTTTTCTTAAGATAAGGAAAAACGTGTTTTCAAAATAAACGGTGGCAATTTTGTAATTACTGGCAACCATGTTCAAAATAAACGGTGGCATTTTCGTAATTAATGGTTCCCCGTTTATGCCGGTTCTGTTTAACAAACCGCCGGTGTGATAAAGTGCCGGTGCATATGTAACAAAGTGCCGGCGAAAAAGTGCGGTGCCGGTTTAACAAAGTGCCAGGTGTAAGCCGGTGCGACACTTTGTTAAACCGAAACCGACACTTTTTACACGGGCACTTTTAAATACATAAACCGGCACTCTTCAGCTGGGCACTCTGTTACACTAACACTCGGCACTTTGTTACACTAATATTTTGCTGGCTCTCAAAAATACAAGCACTGGCATTCAAAAATACATGGATGGCATTTGAAAACACATTTGCGGCACTCAAAAATGCATATACCGGCACTCAAAAATGCGATAATTATTTTCTTTGATATTCAAAACATGAGCTGGCATTCAAAAAAACATGGGTGACATTCAAAAAAACATGGGTGGCATTCAAAATTACAAGAGCGGCATTCAAAAATACATTGACACTCGATTACACACTTACCGGCACTCTATTATACACTAACCGGCACTTCAAAATACATGGACCGGACTCCAAAACACATTTGGCATCTAATTACCCACCCACCAATACATCAAATTCTCAAACTGGTACTCAAATACTTATAAACCGACATTAATTTACACTAAAAGCGGCACATAAAATCCCTCACACCGGCACATAAATAACACGGCAAATCAACTCTCTCTCGCTAAACGCAAATCACTCTCTCTCTCTAAACGCAAATGACCACTTCTCTCTCATTCGTTAATCTCGGTTGAAGAAGACGGCAATTGCAATTGTAACCTTCTCTCTCATTCGTTAATCCCTCCTGCATCTCGGGAATTTTCGTCGCGTCACCAACTCCGGCGTATGGCCGAGCTTGACTTCATAATTTGTTGTCGTCTTCATCAACTCCGGCGAGCCTCCAGGGGTCATCGTCTCCTACATTCGACTCAACACAAATTCGCGATTTAGGGTTCAATTTGGGAAAACCTAAAATAGTAATTGATGTGAGTTTCTTAGATTGATTGGGATGGAATTGGGTGAAGGTTTGGCGGAGAAGGGAGGATTGATGTTGGTGAAGGAGGCGCTGATTGATGAAGGTTAGGTTAGGGAGGAGATCGGGCGGCAATGGAGGGAGCGGTGTCTGTGTGTGAGCCTCCGTTCGTTGTGTGTGAGCCTCCGTCCGTTGAGTCCGTTGAAGGGAAAACACGTTTTTTCATAAGCTTAAAAAAAACGCGTTTTTTATGAGTTTTTGGCTTGATTATTATATCTTCGCTACTGATTTTATTAAATGAATTATCTTCTCCAATCATTCCTAATAAAAGAGAGTTTTTATCAAATACTATCTCAAGAATATGCTATTTATCAAAAAAAAAAAAAACAAAAAAAAACATGTAAATTGTGATATTATAAAAAAACTACCTTTTTTTTATTTTTCAGTTAAAATAATTGATAAATGCATTTATCAGTTGTTTATAACTGATAAATGCATTTATCAGTTGTTTGAGAGATAAACGCAAATAAAAGAATTTTTAAACAAATTATATAATATTTTTTAAAAAAAATTGTAATATTCAACTTGTATGTATTTATTTATTTTTTTTTTGTAATATCCATTTTTAAAAAGCAATTTTTGGTAAATGCTCCAATTAAAATTTGATAATTATAGAAACGAAGAGAATACCATTTAATTTATGTGAAAACAAAAAAATGAGTAAATTTAAGAGGAAATATGTTTCTCCATAAGTTATAAAAGTCCATTTTTCATTCTTAAAAATATCAAGTTTAGACCTTATAACATTGAGTTTAGACCTTAAAATACCTAGAAAATAAAATAGTAAGTTTAGGCGTTAAAACAATGAGTTTAAGCTAGAAAATAAAATAGCAAGTTTAGGCTTTAAAACAGTAAGTTTAGACTTTAAAACAACAAATCGATATATTTAAAAACAGAATTTTTTATAACTTATGAAAAAACAGGTTTTCCAAAAATTTTCTACAAAATAAATTGCATGAGAAGAAGGTGTATGTACAGGCGAATTGAAAAGAGAAAACAACCTTTGCGTTCCCCTGAAGCAAACATTTCAGTACTACTAGTTGAGCAATACTTACTTCATTTATGGCCAATCCCCAAATGCTATTTAAAAAAAAAATAAAAAATCAAACAACCAGAATCAGACCCAAAATGCGACTATAAATAACGCCAATTTGTATCTCAACTTCCACGATCACAACAAACTTCACCACCCTCTCCTCTCTACCTCTCTCTCTCTCTCTGTGACTCTGTGAGTGTGTGTTTCAATGGCGATTAGGGTTCTTCTCCTAGCTTTGTTCCTCCTCGGTAAGTACGTAGTAATTACATTAATACAACGTTAAATTACTTTAATTCACTAATATATTTTGTCCTAACCATCCACGTACTGAATATTATCAAAGATTTATTAATCATTTTGATTTATCTTTTCGAAATTTTCTCAGGAAATAATGTCTCGGCTACTCTCTTCACTCTTCTAAATAGTTGCAGTTACACTATTTGGCCCGGCACTCTCTCCGGAAACGGAGCCGCCGTCCTCGGAGACGGCGGCTTTCAGTTATCACCCGGCGCATCAATCCAATTTCCCGCTCCTCCCGGCTGGTCGGGTCGGTTCTGGGCCAGAACCGGTTGCAACTTCGACGAATCTGGCAACGGCAATTGCGTTACAGGCGACTGTGGTGGCCCAATCAAGTGTACCGGTGGCGGCGCTCCGCCCGTAACCCTGGCAGAATTCACCATCGCCGGCGGGAGCAGTAATCAGGACTTTTACGACGTCAGTCTCGTCGACGGCTACAATGTCGGAATGGGCGTAAAGCCGTCCGGTGGAACTGGAAACTGCCAGTACGCCGGGTGCGTGACCGACCTCAACAATAACTGTCCGGCTGAGCTTCGGGTAGTGGACGGTGAATCCGTGGTGGCTTGCAAGAGCGCATGTGACGCATTCAATGCGCCGGAGTTTTGTTGCACCGGCGATCACTCGACGCCGGAGACATGTGCGCCGACGCAGTTCTCGACTATGTTTAAGAATGCATGCCCGACGGCGTACAGTTATGCCTACGACGACGCTTCGAGTACGTGTACGTGTACCGGTTCGGATTACTTGATTACGTTTTGTCCAAACGGGTCATAAACATTATAGCAGTAGCTTAATCGATTAGTCACAATCTTTATTATTAAATGATTTTAATTATAATTAATTGTCAGTAAATTCAGGTTGATACGATACGTATTCTCATTATTATTGTGTTTTGAGTAAATTGTTACATTTCATTCATGAATGTCAATTAGACTTAATCTAATAATTAATTTAGCTGGATTAAGGAAAAATACAGTAAAATTGTTGTAGCATAACAACTAAAATAGAGGTCATATTGGTCTCATTTTATATTATGTAACATTGATCTCACAAAACAGCTCGTTTGATTTTTGCCGCCCATTATCCAAAAATGCAGATGTTACATCCTATTTGACTCTTTTTTTTTGCATGCAAGACTTTCTTTTTTTCAAAATAAATGTCGTGTTTCTAAATAAGAAAAATTACTTGGTGTATTTTATCATTTTACGAGTAATGTACAAACTAATAAAGCATCTTCTTTAAAAACTTTAATAAGTCACCTCTGGACGGAGGGAGTAGCAATCTCTCATGCTGACAAATTATGAAAAGCTAAACTCAAGGAGAAGAAATTTAGAAATAAGAGAGACAGCTAAGAACTGACGATGAAGATACGGATTGCTTTCTTTTCATTTTTCAATTTTCTTTTCCATACATACATGAACTGAAGGCTTTCATCTTTGAAAGCCTGTTTCTCAATAAACATTTCCCACCCAATTATCTAAAAATAACTCTTGGGTAGGGTTGGGTTGGGGGATACCAACACCTAATCTTACCGCCACCGCCCACCTTTTCCTACAAATTAATTATAATAAAAAAAGGCCTGGAAAAAATTTACAGAAGATGAAAAATTCTAAGGCTATAATATAATGGATGCCGCTGCTGTTAAAACCATGAATCTATTTCACCCCAACCAGTGCAAAGACCCTCCCCTTCATCCTCCTCACTGAATAGGGTTTGGTCTGAACAGTCTAACGATGCTCCACACGCTAAGTTGTATGACTGACATGCTGAATGGCACACCCTCAGCCTGTTGTCACCATCTTTATCACACTTCTGGATAGATATCTGATCATCCATTCAGATCAATATAAATATCTAGTCAGATATATCTCAACAAAATAACTATTTTACCCTGAGCTTAAGTATCACTGCCTTCTGAGTTTTAGTTTTAGTTTCTTCTCACTTGCCCACTTATATCAACTTTATTTAAACAAGAGGGCAGTGATACTTGTTCAAACCTCGGCAATGAAATCAATGGAGCAATAAGCAACTTACCCAACATGCGAGCCGCTTGGCAGCTTTATCACAGTTCCTTCCCCTAAAAATATTTAGAATTTTCCTAGCACCGCTTGGGTACAACCGGTGGTAGTTTGGCATGACAACAACTTCTTCCAGCTGCTGCAGTATACTTGATTCGCTAGGTGCACAATGCTGCCCATATGCATCTTTCATTAGCACATCTTTGCATGTTGATAGACTATCAAGAAGCGTGGAACTATTCCGGCACGTGTAACCGGCGTAGTCAGAACAACGGAACTCGCACACTCCGTTATCACAGACTCCTCCGTGAAGGCTGCATTGTTCATCACAAACAGCTGCATACCGAGCCCCAAAAAAAAAAAAAAAAAAGATCTCTCTGAGAAAAGGACGCCTAATTTCAATTTGGGCAGCTAAATATGGAGTTAATTCCATTGCCCGCCACTGAGGTTTGGACAAGTATCGCTACCCCCACCCCCTGAAGTTTGATTTCATCTCACTTCCCCTTTTTTGTCAACTTATTTATACAAAATGAATATTTTATCCCCAAATCTTCTCAATGTATAGCCAAATACTACATTAAACACTTTATAAATTTAGGGGTAAAATAGTCATTTTGCTAAAAATAAATTTGACAAAAGGGGGAAAGTGAGATGAAACCAAACCTCAGGGAGGGCAGTGATACTTATCCATACCGAGTCGGGTGGGTAGTGGAATTAACCCGGTAAATATCTGTTGGTTGACTGATATTCATCTAATTATAACCAACAACAACAACAACAAAGCCTTGGTACCAAAATAATTTGGGGTCAGCTAACGTGAGCATTAAATGGCTCAATAAGTAAACTTAACCAGATGCAAAGACATGTATAACTCTCTTACCAGTTGAGCAATCAATTCCTGTGAACCCATTTGCACATTCACAAATACCACTTCGGAGGCACTTGCCATTTCCATTACAATTGCTAGGACAGGAGCCTGCAAAATTATCTTAATCAGTAACTTGAAAAGAGGAAGAAATCAAGTCATTTTTCTTAAAGCTTCAAGCTTAATAAGGTCAAGTGGGAAGAGAGCCATACGTTTGCTACAATCATGACCGTTAAACCCAAGAAAGCAGCGACATTTTCCATCCACACAGTCCCCGTTGGAATTACATGAATTGGGACATTGCCCAGATACAGGAACATGGTTTATGCTACAAAGCTCATGATAAGCTGGGCAAACAAGCTCACCTGCAAGAAGAAATATTCGAGAAGGCAAAAGGCAGTAAGGAATATATTTGAGCAAACAAGGGCAAACAGAATACTACCTCTATCCTAAAATGAATGACCAAAAACTTTTCAAACTTGTTCTTGATCAAGAACAAATTTTAAAGAAATTTGGTCATTCATTTTGGGACGAAGAGAGTAGTATACTGACCATTGAAGCCAGGATAATGAACTGGTCCACCAGCTTCAGGGCACACCTTCCAAAGGCCATCAACAGCAACCTAACAAAAAAGATTGAGGATACAGTAAGAAAATCTTAAAATAAATAAATGATAATAGCTAAAGGAGCGTAGATAAACTTCAAAATCATACCTCCAATGTCTTGTTTATACACCTGTGCTGATAACAACCATTTCCTTGTGTCAGAGATCCTCTAACAAACCCACTACGTACTAATGACGAGGCCATGCACCTATTTCAATTGATGAATAAAAAAATTTAATCACAAATGGAAGGTATCTTTACGAGGTTTAATGAATGAAACCCACCTCGAGCTACCTCCCCTAACTTCACCCAACATTCTGTCAGGTGCCCTTGCACTGTTAGTGTCTGTACAGGAACCATCAGAATAAGCGACAAAATAGGTGCAATAATCAGCCAAAGATGACTGCCCACCTGAAATAAACAGAAATACAAGTTACTTGCAAATCATAGTTAAGTACTCCCTCCGTCCCATTTATATTGGTCACGTTTGACTTTTTTGGTCAACTCAAGTGAACTTTGAACAAACATGTTCACTTGAGTTGACCAAAAAAGTCAAACATGGTAAATATAAATGGGATGGAGGTGGTATTAGAATGAGATAATTCCTCTACATAATCATATAAATCATAGAGCCAGATACTGTGTCAATAAGAGGCATTTAGTCCCCATCTACCAATGAATGGAAGTATGGAAATAATAAGATATATCATCGCCAAAAAGAAAACTATTAATGATGTTGCGCATCAGGAGCCAAAAGAGTGGAAACATCTTAAGGGCTCACCTTTGTTAGCCTGAGGAAAATACTGGGCCCACCGAGGAAGGTCCCCACTATAATTTACAATTGGGCAATAACCCTCAGCCTCCCTGTTATATGTACATCCAGATAACTGTGTTGTATTGCAATGATATGCCCCCTTCCAAAGGTTGCAAGGAGCAGTAACAAAGTCAGTCCCTTGGTTGTGGCCCCAGTCAAGACGGTCTGCCATACTATAGTTTGCCTGATACCAACCACTATCCTCTAGCAAAGCCAGTGTCATTTTTGAAACAACAGATCTTGTATCCACTGAGCCAGTCATAATTTCATTCATCAGGAGCCTTTTCTCCCAGTGAGATCCTGTTGTAAGTTTCGTATCTAGTTAATAATCTGATGTGTGCTTAAATAATGAACATATGATAGAAGGTTTAACTAATAGGCATGCATGGACGGAGTATATAATATTTCTTGATCATACTATCTCATAAATTTCACCTACTTAAAGCAGGAAAATTGCCGTCCCACTTTGGAGAGAGAGTAGAAAGAAATTACATACCTGATGTGCCACGCCCACCACCATCTTCCAACTCTAGACCAGTAAATTTTTCAGAGAATGCCTGCCAATGAAGAAATTATCAAGTTGCTGGCTTTTTCTAAAGTTCTAATGCTATTTATATCCTTAATATAAATAAGTATTAATGGTTTTTAATATGCAGTTTAAAGAGAAACAACCCGACAAACAATTAAATTATTATATACCCCGTAATGATGACGTGAGTGCATGACAACACGTGGAAGAACTACACGTGTTACCATCCTTCCAAGCTTTTCATCCATGACTTGTTCAGTAACCTACAATTGCAGTAACTTGTGTAAGAATTACAGGTACACCAACAAATCCAGTTAGAAGTTAACTTTGAAAAAAATAAAAGATGGGAGTATAAAGAAGTGTGGACATAATTCTAACTGCAAAAGGCGACATCATAAATCCAGCTACAAAAAAGATGGCAATCACTACAGGCCTTGACATGAGAAACTGAAAAGTAGTACCATTGAATCTTCAGAAAGTACATAAGGCTTGACATAAAATGAGAAACTGAAAAGTAGTACTATTGAATCTTCAGAAAGTGCACAGGGTAACGGAGAATAGGCTGATTAAACTGCTCAAGTCATGAAGTCCTCCTCACCAAGAGTCATGTGATTATATAAAAAGCTCACATAGAGAGAATGGCACTTCAACCATCATAAAATTCCGTACGAAATATTTTCCCTTAATTGCCTATCCAACAAAATTTAAGCACTAAATACATCAAATGTGTAGGTCTAAAGAACATAAAAATGAAAATGCGGTCAGTCATATACTTCCTCCATTCCCCTTTATGAGTCCATTATTCTGTTTTGGCACGTTTCACTAAAAAGTCCACTTTCAATAATTTAGCTATAAGTATTTGTTTTTTAACAAAAAATTGTCATTCATGTTCAAAATATTTCGACGCAATTTTCATCATGGGTCATCTGGAAACAGTCTCTCTGTGTTTTAATACAGTGAGAAAGAATCATAAATCCGACCCCCCCCCTTACCCAACCGTCGTGGAAGCCTTTGCGGCACTGGGGTAATGTTGTTGTTGTTATATACTCCCTCCGTCCCGTTCGACTTAGGACATTTACTCTCGACACGGAGATTAAAGAATACTATTATAATATTAGATGAGAGAATGAGTGGAGGATGTGTTGTGAGTGTGAAAAATTAAATAGGAGAGAGAATGAGTGGGATAAATAGTGATGGGATTATTGTTGTGAGTATGACAAGTGGGTCCCATTTAATATAAAAGTAATATAAACTTTCCATTTTGGGTCGTCCTAAGTCGGGTGGGACGCCCAAAATGGCAAAACGTCCTAAGTCGGACGGGACGGAGGGAGTATATAGTATATATATATATATATATATATATACACATATATATAGAACTTAAATAAAAAAATCATAAGAAATTCAAAGGCGCAAAAGGATATAATTAAAAAGATTGATTTTCAACAGGTCAATCAATGCCAAAAAAAGTTGTGCCACATGCAAACCCCCTAGCCCACCCTAACAACTCTTTATTTCTCTCACGTGCTCTTAATTTGAATGAGACTGAAATCTTAACAGAACGCATGTAGTGGGATTTACTGCTTAACATTCAGAAAATGCTAGAAGTGCTAAGGGTAGGAACAGCAGTTTATAAATTTAAGCTAAAGAAAAGACATTCTGATATTATAGGCAATTCACCTGACCACGTCGCCTTTTCCTTTCATCTCTAAAGTGTGCGAATGCATGGGGGTCAAATCCAAGAACGTGCATCACCTAAAAAAGCTCCATAATTAACAACAAAATCTTTCATACTTTTATTGTTTACTGGCTGAAAATTAGACTCACCTCATGTATGAGAGTCGCAGATAGTAAAGTTTCTGCTTCAGCAGTCAAGTGACGAGGAGCAACATTCACGTGTCCTGCAAATAAAATACCATAAGCCATTGAGGTTCCTTCACATAATACTGTATAAATTTTGCTTGATAAAAACCCGTCTAAAATTATTACCAGCAATTGCACGACCCCATTGATCGCGCTCACAAGCCACTGCCCATGCTAGGGTGTTACCCGTGGTAGGTCTTGTAGTCACCAAAAGAACTAAATCCGCATCAGAAACACCCTCTGAGAAGATAAACAAACAAAACAATAAAGAGTAGTTGCTTTAAGATCATGACAGATGTGATAAAATGGACACCATTAACTTGAGGTCGCGAGAAAACAAATAAACTGATTGAAAGAATATCCTCCCAGCTGTCTGACTACATTTGCTTTTACGCAATAAAGCAGTAAATGCACCAGAATCAGCATACAAGGATACAACAACAACAACAAAGCCTTTGTCCCAAAATGATTTGGGGTTGGCTAACATGAATCTATCATATGAGATTGTCAATGAAAATAGGTGAGAAGAACAAAAAAATTTTTTTTTTTTTTTTTTTTTGTGAAAGTTAAGAAGATATTTAAAAGAAGAAATAGGTGGGAAGAAAATTTGGGAAAAGAAAAAAATAGTGAAAGAGTGATATTGTCAGCTTGCCAATTGCATACCTTCAACATATTCACGTGGAAGCTGCACACCTCCATCTTGACCACATGCAGAATATCCACTCAACCTCAAGTTCCCTCTTACACGCTCAACAGCTAAAGCTCTTCTAAACCAGTCTGCTGTCTGCCCTAAAGCCTGCACTTCACAAAAAAAAAAAAAAATTAAAATAATAATAATAATAATAATAATAATAATAATAATAAATAATAAATGGTAACAGTAATAACAAAATCATTTGTGGCACTGAGGAAATAACATGAGATTTGGCTTCAAGATACTAAAAACTGTAATATCTATATCCAAATATTACATAAGATTGATCTATTTTGCAGAACCAACCTGCCATATATTTATGGTACCAAGGACTCCCATACAGATAAAAGATTTATAAATAGGCCTCTTAGATATATATGAAAAAATGGCTGCAATTTAAAGGAAAGAAAATCTAAAAATGACCTTTCGAAGACGGTGCCTTTTGTCCTCATCAGCTATATCATCTGAAGTGCAGTTGTACCAGCAGTCGCCGAAAATTGGAGGATCATTATGAGGATTGCAGGAGGGAGTACCCAAATTGGAAGCTGCAGGAGGCTCCCCAAGCTGAAAGACATTAAATAACTAGCAGATAAGATAACAAGGGGAAAAAAAAAAAACTGACATCAGTATCATAGATACAGGATCTACAAATTAGACAGTAACCAGTTTATTAAGAACACTCACCTTCACAATGTTGCCAACCTTTCGGCAATCTCTATCAGGTGAGTGGCCAACAGCATCATAATTTAAATAAATTCTAATGGGTTGTTTTTCATTCTTTAATTGTTCAGAAGTCGTCGATATTCCAAGCAATGTCCTTCCTCTGTGTTGGAGAGAATTTGAGGCAGTAGATTCCTCATAGACCTGTGGGGTAATGGAATAGACCTTGAGGCCAGGTCTTTTTCTTTGTTCAATTATCTGATCATGAATACAGGAATGTGATACAATGTTTTCACCATCCTTATCTAGGCGTTGCCATTTTGATTGATTTTCTTGAGATTTCGCATGCCCAGCATCAAACCATACCAATATCAACAAAATCTGAAAGGAAAAACAAATTAAGTGAATCATCATTATTATGGGCTATCGCCGCATAATCTTAACAAGAAGTACAAAAACCATATCCCCAAAATTAACTATTATTCATCAGAACCCTAGATTATATACTAAAAGAGTTCATACCAAATCAAAGCAGCAAATTTTGAAACCCATAAGCCTAATTGATCTCAAAGAAATTCACTACATGTACAATTGAAACCTCTATAATGCTTTCTCCCCAATCCAAAGGAAATCACTGACACCATTTCAAAGTTATCCGCACCAATTAAAAAGAAACCCAAACCTCAAACCCAAAAGGAAAGAAATCGAATTTCCCGGTAAAAGCAACCTAATCAAGCCACCATGAACAATAATATTTATGGAGTATAAAAGCGCTTCGACCCAAAAGGAAAGTAAAATAATTTTCCCAGAAAATCTGTCTAATCCATGAACTAGCATCGCATTCAAGAACTAGCAAAAACAAAATTTGCAACCGATACCCAGAAAGGAAGGTTTAAATAATAGCAGAAATCTTCAACATAAATACATTATTTCTTCCTAAACAAAAAATCCCCAATTGGTTCACTTAGATACAATCTCCACTTAACTATATCAGTAAATAGGATAAAGTAATTTCTGAAAACTTTCCCTTTAATTCCAACAATTTCTCAGCATCCAAACAGCTAGAAAGACTCAACTAAAACCCTAAATTATCACATATGATAGTTGTGAAAAAAAAAAATTACAGAAATTACAGAGGGTATCTATCTACACTAAATTACCTGTAGAACAAAAACGGAAAATCGCAGTTTAGTCCATAATTTCCCTGTAGAAGAGACGACCCCACAGCAACGAGTACAGCAAAACTTCAATTCCATTAGATGAATTTCTTATTAAAAATAGTAAGCAAATACATGGGCGCAGCTCCATCAAATTGTCGCCGGCGAGTTCCAGATCGGGTGAAATAACCGGGAAATTACCAAAATTTCCGGCATTACTGTTAAATAATTGGACCTTTTGAGGTATTTTGGTGAGCTGATTTGATTGTAAGAGAATGTAAACTGGAGGGATTGAAGTGAATGTCAGTGATTGTTGAGATAAAAAGGGAAAGTTTAGTTTTTTGTGGACTGCGAGAGTTGTCCAGGAATTGGGTTTTTGCGCCGTGGATTTATGGAATGATATAAACAGTTTTTGCGCTGAAAATGTCTGATTTGAGATATTAGAGAGAGGGAGAGAGAGAACAGTCCACAAAGCAAGAAGATGAAGAACGGGAAATAATGAAAAAGGCGTTAAGAGTTGGTAGAGTAGATGGATTTATTTTTTCATTATTTTTCCTTTTATATTTAATACTATACTCTCTCTGTCCCACATAAATGCGGACTTATTTCTATTTTGGTCCATCCCTAATAAATGTGGACTGACAAAAATGAAAACAAATACTTCCTCCGTCACACTTCACTTGGCACTAATTTCCATTTTGATTCGTCTCACCTCACTTGACACTGCTCAAAATGAAAAGTTTTTACACTCACAACACCAATCAAATCACTATTCTCTCCACTCATTCTCTCTCCTACTTTACCTTTTCTACTCACAACATTTTCTTTAATTAATTATCTCTCTTACTTTTTCTTAGTTACCGTGTCCACCTCTTTGGTGCCAAATGAACCGGGACGGAGGGAGTATTCACTATTTCACCCACTCATTCTCTCTCCTACTTCACTTTTACACTCACAACATTCTCTCTCCTAACTATTCCTCTCACTCATTCTCTCTCCTATTTAATTTTTCATACTCACAACATTTAACTTTTTCTCTTTCTTACATCACTTTTCCTTAATTCCCACACCCAAAAAGTTAGTCCACATTTACGTGGGACGGAGGGAGTATATCTAAATCATTATTAAGGATGTGCTCCCGAGTTTTATTTTGGAAGGAAAGGAAAGGAAAAGAAAGAAAATGAGGATGATTTCCTTTTTAAGGCGTGCTCCCGAATTTTTTTTAGGAAGGAAATGGGAGGAAATAAAGGCCTCATTTTCTTCCTATCCAATCCTCCCAAATGTGGGAGGAAATGGAAGAAAATGAAATGTTTCAAAGGAGTTTTTGGTGTTTTTTCTATTTTATCCTCATAAATAAATTCTCCTCTTTTATTTCATTAAGATTATAACTATAATTTTACATTTTTTCCTTTCCTTTCCCTCATAACTAACTCGGGAGCATCTAGGGGAGATTTTAAATTTCTTCCATTTCCTTTCCTACCCTTTCCTTCCCTTTCATTTCCTTTCTTTTTTCTTCCTAAAAAACTCGTGAAAACTCGATAGCGGACCCTAAGTGTGTGTGGTATGGTTAATATTTGGGGTGGAGATGAAAATGTGTAATATACATTATAATATATTATAATAGAGACATTTTGTGTGCTTCATTTTTTATTTAATTAATTTCATTTATCATATTAATAACAATAATTTATTTACTATTTTTATATTTTTATAACATGTTCTCATTTTTAGTTTACATTTTATATTCACAACACCTCGTCCACTATTAATATTATAATACTATACTACATCTGTAATCCCTCTTATTCAATTTTAGTCTCACTTATAATAACTTACTCCCTTAGTCGTAGTAGGTTTAAAGTTCTTATTTTTATTTGATACGAGATTAATAAAACTTAAATTTTTTGAGTATGAAAATTAAAGTAGCAGATAGAAAGTGGGTAGAGAGATTTTGTTATGAGAATAACAAGTGGATCTCATTGTTCATTTTAATTAATAAAACAATTAAAAATCTTAAATTGGAATAGAAAAATAAAAAAGTAAAAATCTTAAACCGAAACGAAGATAGTATTATAAGACAAAGGAGATATATTTTTATATTAGTGATATAATTGTGGAAGTTTAGCGGTGTAATTTGGAGATGTTATCATGCATTCAACAAGGCATTTACTTTTGACTATTGGTAAAATCATAACTAAATTGCTTCCGGTAAGAAACATATACTAATGTTGGGTTGGCAATAACTATATCATACAATGGGTATGTTTTTATGAATAATAACTATTGTAAGGCCTATAATTAAATATTTGAGAATAAGGTTGTTATATAATTAGCTAGATTGCCCGATAGAATTAACATATAATTATTTTCTTGAAGTGGGGATATTATTTATCATGAATTTTCAATCAAATTGATTTGTGACATTCATGGAAAAAAATCTTCAATATGTTTCTTTAAATGAGCCGTATTGGATAAATTTTGTCACATCTTTTGCGTAAATCGCAAGCTTAAACAAATGTATGTTTGGCTTAAGTAAATTAATTCGCAAGCGTAAAAAGAAATAATGTAATAGCTTTATCAGGAAATGGTTTTAAAAAAAAAAAGGAATTAGAATTATAATTAGATTGATTCCCATAATTAGGTTTAAGATTAAATTTGTTTTATAACCAAGAATGGAACATTTTTGTCTCATAAATAGAGAATTTTGAAAAGGACCAGTTATCAAAAAGCCACTTTGTCTCTTTGTCTTTCTCCCCAAGACAAACAAAAAATGGTTAGGAAGAATTGGTGCCAATTTTAATTTGGAGTTTACGTGAATTTGGGTGTTTGGTTTGGAATAATCCTTAATTGAGTTGGGTTAATTTAGGCTAAGTATGGTAATAAAATCCAAATAAATGGAATGGACGAAACCTTGATGTTAATCTTTGTGCTAGTACTAGTAGGGTTCCTTCTCTAAGAGTAATTGGTATACTTTTCTTTTTATTCTGTCTCGTAATAAATATTATATTTCTAAATAAAAAAAAAGAATTTTATTGCAAATTCATTACTGTATAAACAATGTACAATTAACTAAAGTACATTTAATTAAAAAAACGAATATTGTATTTCATTTATTTTGCTTGAGTACCGATATTTAAATATTATACATTTCATATAAATAATTTGAAACTTGGAAATATTATGTAAAATTTGTTACTCTTTTATATTAACAATAAAGAGGAGAAGAGGGGTAATTATATGAATATGGTAATAAAGTTAAAAAAATGAAAAATTAATAAGACAATATCTAATAGTAGTATTTTAATTTAGAGGTTTTCGCTTAAAAATGAAAACAGTGTCTTACAAGAGAATATTTGTTGGACGTCAAGGAATAAAATAAATATATTATTCCCTTGAGTTGAGGGGTAGTTAGGTTTGGTATACCACAGACGGACCTACAACGTAAAATAAATCGATTCCGTTATTTGTTATTGTTACACATTTGACCTTTTTCACCTCATCATTATTCAATGTTTTTTTTTTTTTTTTTTTTTTATTTAAGTATTTTTATCGATCATCATTATTTAATGTTGAATTAATTAAACATAACGGCAATGCTCTGATTACATTACAGCTAGTTCATCTTCAGTATCCGTGCCATTTTTGTTCTAAAATGAATTGTTCATTTGAAATATAATAATCATTTTGAAAATATTGATTTTTAATATACTCATATATAGCGTGATAGCAGTCATTCACAATATTTAAAAAATAAATTGCTTCACATAAAGCAGGTATTCGATAATCACTTCAAAAATCAACATGAATTAAATCAAAAATTTCTTCAAAATTGCTCTCACTAAGCAAAAACTTATCTATAGTTTGTTTGGCTTTGCAACAAATTTCACAAACATCTTTATTACCACCATTTCAACTAACAAAAGGAAGTAAACTAACTATTTTACTTGATAGATGTCCCAACCGCTAATGCCATAACCCATGCTTTGCAAATTCCTTATCGCTGCAAACTCGTGATTCGGTATACTTTCTCAATTAGTATAACCCCTCGCTTTCTTTACCCGCACCAATCAACGTATTCGAGGTTCGGTCCTGTATTACACAAAGTTTGTCAAAAAATTGCACAAAATTATTTGAGTCACAAAGCAACTTAGAGACAAACAGCAGATTGCAATTAAATGATGAAGCATATAACACATTTTGTAGGACAAGTTTAGGCCCAATTTTAACATCGGCTTCTTTTATTGCAATGATGTGCTTTCCATTACGCAGTCCTACTCTACTGGATTCAATTTTCCGAACATTGCTAAGCAATGTAAGGTTTCTTGTTATATTTCGATTAGCCCCGCTATTCACAAGCCAATGCTCATCATTCATCTTACCATTTATTCGCTCATTACTTTTAACGTTGGTTTGCACAATGGCTTTTAAGTTGTTCCAATGTTCACTTGTGAGTCCCAAAAGTTGAGCGCTCTCTACATCTGTCATCTCTGCGCCATCATCATCATTCACTTGTATAGTGTTGTTGGCTCGATCTCTGAAAGATTTGCGCCCTCTAGCTCCTCCATCGTTTGGTCTGACATTCTGCCCTTTCTTTTTCTTTCCATTTTGTGAGGATTGCTCGCCCCATCATTCCGGATATCCCACAAGCTTGAAACAAGAGTCGCCTTCGTATCCCTTTTTCTTGCAATGTCCACAAGTAACATTCCTCTAGGGATGGTCATTTACGGTTTCGGTTCCGATTCGAAATCGTCGGTTCCGGTTTCGAAAAAAGGGAAGGTTCACGGTTTCGATTCCGAACCGGCGGTTCAACGTTTTTTTTTTTTGTGTGTTTTTTAAATAGAAAAAACTGTTTTAGAATATTTTTTTTATTACTGAATTTTTTTGCAAAAAGTTATAATAAAAAAGATAGAAAAAAAAAACTAAACAAATGAAAGTATATAAAAGAAAAGAGGGACGGACTACCCTTTATTTTTTTTTCATTTTTTTTTAATTTTTTATTGAGCAGGAAATAATATTTTAGACTTTTTTTATTAGTGATTTTTTTTTACAAAAAGGTATAGGAAAAAAGATAGAAAAAAAACTAAACAAATGAAAGTATATAAAAAAAAAAAAAGAGGGACGGACTACCCTATATTTATTTTTTATTTTTTAAAAAAAAAAATTATTTACTAGGAAATAATATTTTAGATTTTTTTTATTTGTGATTTTTTTACAAAAAGGTATACAAAAAAATATAGAAAAAAAAACTAAACAAATGAAAGTATATAGAAGAAAAGAGTGACGGACTACCCTATATTTATTTTTTATTTTATTTTAATTTTTTATTGACTATGAAATAATTTTAGACTTTTTTATTAGTGATTTTTTTTCAAAAAGTATATAAAAAAGATAGAAACAACCAAACAAATGAAAGTAAATAAAATAAAAAAGGTACGGTACCATTTAAATTTTATTAATCATTGGGAAAATTACTTGAGTGGGATAATCAAACCTTACCCTTTTATAATTAAGGGAGAATATTAGGAGCCTTTACCTCCTTTTATTACAATAATTATCTAAATTCTAACTTATAATTAAACTATAGTAACAATTAAATAAATTATATTGTACTTACCTTAATCGCTTCCCGATATAGTTTCATCAAACTACTCACCTTCGCTGCCAAAAAGATCAGTTGGCTTATCGTCCTGCTTTCTTCTTTTCGCTCTAATCCAATTATTTAACAAATTACAAGCTTCAAAACTATCGTATGATAAATTGTGACGATTATGCTCCATATTCCCACCAATGCTAAAAGCTTGCTACACCGAAATCGTTGATTCGGGACAAGAAAATACTTATCGTGCAATTCTAGAAATGATAGGAAAAGCGTGTCCTATCATTGACCACCAACTCAAAATATCAAATGTATTTTCTTGTTCAAATTCGGTGGTCAAATATTTATCAAATTCGTCATTAACACCGCCACGAAATTGTTGTATTCCATAAAAACTTGCCATAAATGATGATTAGAAATGTTGAAGTATCGAATAAGAACGCTAACTTGTTGTTGTATATGCATCACCGTATATTGACTTGTATTCATGATAAATTTCTAAAAATGCTTGTATAAAACTAGCAACTTTTTGACCTACGTTAGGTATAATGGAGTCTCCCACCAAATAAAAGTTTAAATAATAATATTCTAAAAATTGAGTTAAATCATACTCTCTAACTCTATAATCTAATAACTTAGCAACCAAAAAAATATTGAGAATGTTAAGCAAATATTTTCCCCACTTTTCTCACATTTTGAAAACCATATATTTAAAAATAATATCATCTTTAAATTCGGAAATATAATAGAAATTTCCACACAATGATCAACAACTAAAGTAGAAGTAGGGTAATACGTATCGGATAACGCCAAGGTTTTCGACTCGAACTTTTTCAACAAATTAATCATATTTACACATTTTTCCCATTGTGTATTATATAATTTTGTACCATACTGGGTACTATAATTAATGAATCCCAAAAACATGCAAATTTCATTTCTCCAATCATAAGTTTCTTCTAAAACATGAAGAGTGGAATTCTATATAGTTGGAACATCTATTGGGAATTTTTTTTGTTTTTTTTTCATGGTTTGTGCAATATTGCTTACATAGCATTGTAATTTTTGATATTTTCATAATATCGTAAACAACATCTTTAATTGCATTAATAAAAGTTTTCAAAGCACGCGAACCATCTTGAACACATGAATTTAAAATATGACAAATGCATCTAATATGAAAAAATCTACCACCTAGTGATGGTTTACAAACTAAAATTAATTCGGGCAAACTAGCGATATTAGAACTAGCATTATCAAAAAACATCGAAAAAACTTTATCAACAAGATTATATTAATGCAAAATTGTTTGTAACACATGAGCAATGTTATTTGCGATATGTGTCTCATCAAATAATCTATATGCAAGTAACCTATTTTGAATTTCAAAAAATCATCAATCCAATAACATGTTACTCCCATATAAAAATGTCTTTTTTTATCACTCCATATATCAGAACAAATAGAAACTTTAGATGACAAATTAGCAAAAATATTACGTAATCAAATTTATATTATTCTACTATATTTTTAACATCTCGTGTTAGGATTGTACGAGCTACTTTGCTAGCGGCGGGATTAAAATAAAATCTAATTAAATATTTATAGTATTCGTTATCGGGAAAATTAATTGAAAGAGATTGTTTACAAACAAATTAATTCCAATATTTTTCGAAAAAGTGAATTCTTACAATTGTGCTTGAGTGTTATCTATGACATATTTTTCGGGGTGTTTTTCTCTTGTATGTATTCTCAAATTACCGTATTCACCACCGATAGAGTAATCATATGTTTATTTGTTATTTGTTGGACAAAAGTTGCATATTGCTTTGAAATTCTTCCCCGTCGCGTCTACGGAAATTTTTTTGTAGAATTTCGTGAATACTTCGGATTCACTTTTCTTGATTTTTGAAATGGAATGGGTATTGTTTTTTGCTTTACGCCGTCGCCCTCCCATTGTGGCTTTTATAGTATTGCCATCACTCTCTTAATTAGTTGAAGTTAGATTATCAACATTTTGTGATGGCACAAAAATTGGAATCTTTTCCACTTCGTTATTATCTTCCCAATCTTCCACCTCATTTTCATTTTGCCCCGAAATTTCCATATCTTAAAACTGACCACCTTCATTTTCAACAAATCGTGGTAGTGGTGATGGTGCTTGAGAAAAAGATTCCCCTTGCCCTATACAAAAAGATTCCCCTTGTCCTATACCCATCTTGCATGTGAGGTTTTTAACAATATTTATAATGTAAAATATGAAAATATATGAAATGAAGATGAAATAAAGACGTTTGATGGAAAATATAATTTAACGAAATTCGTTAAAAAAATTAAGATAGAGTTAATGGAGTCAGTGTGGAAAAAATGTGAGGGCAGGGGGATGGTATTTATAGTTGAGGAAATTTGTTAAGATTACAAATTATTTTTTTTAGGACTGAATCTGGTTAAAAAATGATCAAAAACGGTTATTTTTGGTCAACTAGTCGTTAGCTAACGGGCAAAACGGCTATATTCTGACGAATCTGACGGTTTCTGACGGTTCGGTTAACGGTTTCTGACGGTTCCGGTTCTGGTGGTTCGAAACCGCCGGTTCACGGTTTTTAAAAGGTGTAAACCGAAATCAGACCGCCAAACCGTCAGTTACGGCTCCGACCGGTTCCGATTCGGGACGGTTCCACGGTTTCGGGCCGGTTCTGGTTTGGACATCCCTACATTCCTCATCTGTTTGCGATCCCCCTCGGATTAAGGGTGTAAGTGGTTTGGTTCAAACCGCGGTTTGAGAACGAACCGAACCAAACCATGCGGTTTAATTTGGTTTTCAAGTATGAATGGTTCGGTTCGGTCTCAAATTTTGGCAAACCACATGGTTCAGTTTTGTTTGTGGTCTCATCACCCTCCCAGACCAAACCAAACCACGGTTTGAGACCGAACCACCAAACCAAATTGCGAGACCAAACCACCAGACCACACCACATTAAATAAACTAATCCTAACCCACGTTTTGTATCTTATTTAATATTTTCATATATTTATTAAAATTTACTGTCTTCCTCTAGTCTCTCTCTTCCTCCGACTTTGCTCTTAACACTCGCATCTTTCTCTCTTCCTCCGAGATCACGGAAAATTTAAACAAATATGAAAATGAGTTGCGATTTGAATCGTGGTTTGAACTGTAGTCTAAATCATGGTCTGAATCATGGTCCGGACTGTGGTATGAACCGCGGTTTGAACCAAACCGAACCAAACCATAGAGATTTGGTTTGGTTCGGTTTGAATTTTTTCATGGTTTGGTTCGGTTTGTAAATTTCTCAAACCGATAACTAGTGGTTCGGTCCGTAAATTCTCCCAAACCTAAAGATCTTGATAAGCTCTTGATCTAATATTGATACAAATCAATC
Source organism: Adenophora triphylla var. japonica (assembly GCA_022495995.1). NCBI lineage: Eukaryota > Viridiplantae > Streptophyta > Magnoliopsida > Asterales > Campanulaceae > Adenophora > Adenophora triphylla. Next base: position 22,720 of record JAFEMH010006739.1, on the reverse strand, counting down.
CCTACAATCACGCTATCAATTCCTACAATTTCGCCAACTACTTGATATACACTATCAATCCTTACAATTACGCTAACTACTTGATATACATGAATAAGGACAAGATATGTACAAAGAGACCGAGATATACGCAAGGTCATGTCGAGCTCTGGAGCACTCTCCTTTGCTCTTGCATCCCTAGCGCTCATTGGTTCTTGGAGCGCCCATAATGGATCTGTGCCTAGCTCCCTTGCTCATCCCAAGAGCCCTAGCGCCCTCCTTGGTTGTTCAGGTGCGCCTCCGTTTGTTCCCCTAGGGTGCTCCACCTCCACCAGTAGGGTTGTTACACGAACCGAGCCGGCTCGAGCTCGGCTCGAAAAAAGCTCGAGTTCAAATGGGCTCGAGGTGAACTCGAGCTCGAACAGATTCTCAAGCTCGTCATTTTTTTTCGAGCCGGCTCGTGTTCGGCTCGTATGTTCGACGAGCTCTGTTCGAGATCGACTCATTTGAGCTCGACTCGGGCTCGGCTCGTTAAAAGCTTGAATAAATTTTAGTATATATATTATATATAAGTCGAAGTTCGAGCTCGGCTCGTTAAAAGCTCGTTTGATTTCAGTTTTTTTTCAAAAAATAAGTCGAAGCTCGAGCTCGGCTCGTTAAAAGCTCGTTTGATTTCAGATTTTTTTCAAAAAATAAGTCGAAGCTCGAGCTCGACTCGTTAAAACTCGAGTTCGAGTAGCTCGCGAAAAGCTCGCGAGCCAGCTCGCGAAAAGCTCGAAACTTGATTCGAACCGAGCTCGAACATGCATTCTGGGCTCGAGCTCGAGAAAAACTCGAGCTCGATATTTTTTATTCGAGCTCGAGCTCAAAACTTCAAAGCTCGACTCGGCTCGTTTACAGCCCTATCCACCAGCGCCTAGGGCGCTCCTCCAACAAAATTCACTTTTAATTTTAAAATTTTAGTTTTGCAAATATATTATAAAATATGAAAATATATTTGAAGGAAAATAACTTAGATACGATATTACTTAAAAGTAAAATTTCAAAAAATTATGCATTTTGACAAAAATCACGAGGAGTATAGGACTCTGGGACCCCGCCCCTTAATCTTTTTTTTTTTTTGATACCCAGGTTCCCAGCTTCGCAGGACTAATCCTGGATCACCAGGTACCGGCCCCACAGTATGCTAGCGGAGGTAAATCACGGAATGTGCCCTATGCAGCCAGGGTGGCAGCACCCCTTATACTCCAGAACCCCAAGGGAGCCCTCCTACAAGGCATTTACATCACTCTTACATCATCAAATGGCTGCTCCAGCTGCTCCTGCCAAAGAGGCATTTACATCACTCTTACAACACCAAATGGCTGCTCCAACTTTGCACCTGCCAAGATTTGAACTCCCCACACTGAGGGTACAAGCTCAGCAATGCCGCTTCCTTAACTGCACGGATGTGCCCCGGAGGACTCCTAAGGACCCTGAAACCAAGGTAGGAAATTAAGCCCCAAGAATCCCCTTGGGGGGACTCGAACCGGCGACCTCCCCTTCGGGAAGTCACCTTCGTACCACTGGGCCAAGGCCCGTTAGGTCAATATGCAATTTTATAACAAGTGAAAGTGTGAAACACCAATATAGCCAAAGGGTTTGTTCTCAATTGACATTTTGAGCAGTTATAAATTTTTACATTGTATAGGTCTTGAGTTCAATATTCATATGAGCTAGAGTTAATTAGGTGGTTAGGAATTCTTTTTAAAAAAAATACCAATATATAAGCATAACTAATTAATATTACACTTATTTTTGTACGGATAAAGTATTCAATATTCGACAATCAAATCAGCTAAATTGACTATTTGTTCCTCTAACAGAGGTGTTTCAAAAATGTATACGATCATGATAGTTTTTTTGAAGTGTTACTTCATGAAATTTGAATTCACATCTGAAATTGACTGAATTAATAAGAGATAGCGTATGAAAATTGATTTCTGAATTATTTAAAATGTTTGATATTTGTCTGAATTCAAATCTGAAATTAAGACTAAGATATTAGTATGGAGTATAGAGATGACGTGAATCATTGTTTGATCTAGCATTTGATTTAGATATTTTTGTAATTACGAGTTTATGAAAATGATATACTATATGTAAAAAAATCATTTCAAATGCAATTAAATCTCATTTTTTTATCTAAAAAATAAAAGAACATTAAAAGTCATTCATATCTGAATGAAAAAAAAAATTCTGAATTTTTCTATGCCTGATGCTGATGGAAACGGACTTGGAACCAAATTAAGAGTCGGAAAAAAAAAAAAAAGGCACAATGAGAAGCACGAGGACAAGATCAACTGAAGATGATGCACATAGCTAGGTCAATGTTGTTAAGAATATGATGCAAAGTGGCTATAAATGAATCTAATCTTGGGGAGAAAGAGATATTGGAGAATAAAAATGATAAAAGTGGAAATAGTGAAGTAGACAAGGCCTAATAAGTAATAATGTTAGATTATTGAATCAACCAGAAAGCGATTTCACTTGAGCTTATCATCTCCACCATTACCATACATATATTGACTTAACTTATCCCACTTTTTAGGCTATTACTCCCTCCGTCTCAAAATGATTGTCCCACTTTTTTTGCATTTATTACGAAGAAACTTTGAACAATAATTTTAGGTTAATTTAATTATACAAATGAAGATCTAAAACTTGCAATTGATAGTATTATTGATGGTGTATCAATAATGAGTTTTAGATTTTCATTTGTATAGTTAAATAAACATAAAATTATTGTTCAAAGTTTCTTCGTAATAAAAGCAAAAAAAGTGGGACAATTATTTTGGGACGGAGGGAGTATTTGTTAAATAGGATTATACTTTAAAAGACATTATCATCTTTTCCTGTGTGATTCATGTTCACACTTGCCCTAGCTTTTATTTCTGCCAAGTAATATCCTTGAAAAGACTTTTCCTTTATTTACCTAGTAGTTGTAATTTTAAAAATAAAACAATAAAATTGTTTATAATTAAAGGTTTACCCTCATTTAATTGGGGGTTAATAGCTCACTCTAAATCCAATGATAATTGACTCTAAATTCAATTATAAATGGTTCGCAGTAACACATGAATATTAGGTGTGAATATTAGGTCTGACAATTTGGGTTGAGTTGTGGCGGGTTAACAGGTTGAAATGAGTCAACTCGCTACCTGTTTAAGTTAACAAGTTAAATGAGTCGGGTTGAAACGAGTTGGATTAATGGGTTGAAATGGGTTGACCCATTTAATTTTTTAGTCAGGATGCATTAAATTCGTTAATTTTGACTATTTATATTTACGGGTCAAAATGAGCTGGGTCAGGCTGAGTCGACTCGTTAAACTTAGTGGAACGAGTCGGGTGCCCTGTTTCCATCCGCTAACTTAAAGATGTTGAATCGGATAATTAATGGGTTGGTTCGTGCGGGTTAGTGTATAACAGGTCGAAATTGTCGGGTCTATTATTATGATGCTAATAAAATAGAAATGCATTGACATTAAAACCTTTAATTATGTTTACATTCTTGTGGAAATCTTTCATTCCATGTACTATCACAATTTGCACAATCTAACACATTACCAAGTTGGTCAACCACATTAATAACTCAATTAAATGTACATTCCAAAAAAAAAAAAAAAAAAAACCGTATGAGTGGCAATCGGAAATTTTCATTTCACAAGTCATGTGTTTTAACAGCAAAATGTTAATCAACGGTCATAACTCATTGGAACACATGGTCGCCATTCGATGTGCAATTTTTGTGGTTTTCTTGATAATTTCTACTCCCTCCGTCCAAATTACATTAAATGACAATTCTTTTTTCCCAAATAAATATTTTTTTACAAAACTTTATTTTTAAATAATTTCTTTCAAAAAAAAAATTAATATATTTTTGTAAAGTTAAAAGTTCAAAAAATGAATAATAATAATACTTATAATTTATTTCAATTAAATATAAAAATGATTATATTTAAAATAGTCATTTATTTTGAGATGAATGTGACGGGTTAGTATTATTTTGCAATGATTACTTAAAGAAATTAAGCGACGGGTTAGTATTATTTTGCAATGATTACTTAAAGAAATTAAGCGAGTACTGGTAGCAATGTACTCCCTCCGACCCACAAATATATCAAAAAAAAATTTCTTTTGGACATCCCACAATAATTTATACTCCCTCCGTTTCAATAGTAGCTTTCCATTTTGCCATTTTGGATGTCCCGTTAATAGCTTTCACTTTTCTTTTTTGGCAAAGGAATCTTTACTATTCCCTCCACTCATTCTCTCTCCTACATTATTTTAATACTCATAACACCATTATAATTTACTATTCCCTCTACTCATTCTCTCTCCTATTTTCAAATTACACTCACAATATTTTTTCTTCCCACCCATTTTATTAATTTGCGTGCAAGGCAAAAAACGGGCAGCTTCTATTGGGACGGAGGTAGTACTTTTCAAAAATGAAAATGAGATCTACTTCTCTTTACTCACAACACTTTTTAAACTTTCTATTCTCTCCACTCATTCTCTCTCCTATTTTACTTTTACACTCACAACACATTACCTTTATCACTTTTTACCTTAATCTTCATGCCAAACCAAAAAGTCTATATATTTGTGGGACGGAGGGAGTAAGAAGGTCAAACTGGACTCATTTAGTGCATCCGTGCAGGTGTAGAATCGCAAGAGCAAGTTTTAGTGGTGTATGAAGCGGTTCCAAACATGAGGAGAATTTGTTAATAAAAAATTGCATTGTGTGTTAAATCATAGATAATTTAAAATAACAAGGGCTAGTAGGATTTTAATATTTGACTTTTCATTGATCTCATTGAATATAGTACAATAACAAGAAACCTATTTAAAAAACAATTTTAAGAAATTGAGTAGACAACAAAAAAAATAATCTAGTAAACATAAATAAAGAAAATCAAATTGGATCGAATCTCTTAATTGCATTAGGAGAACTCGTCTCATATATCATAACCCCCTTCTCAAGTTGATCATGGGGATTCAAAATGTCTAATTTGCTGAGAAGAAAATCAAACTGTTTTTTGCCAAAAGCTTTAGTACATATATCTGCCAACGGTATAGATGTAGGAAAAAAGAAATGAGCAATGAGACCTTCTTTGAATGCATCACGAACAAAATGACAATCAACCTCAATATGTTTTAATCTTTCATGAAACACCGAATTTTGAGCAAGATGTATAGTCAATTGCCTATCACAGAAAAAAGGAATAGCCTGCAGATGATGAACACCCAAACTAAGTAAAAGACTCTTTAACCATTCCAATTCACAAGTAAGAGCCGTCACATGTCTATATCCAGTCTCTGCATAAGATCGTGACACTGTTTCATTTTTCCTGGATTTCCACGAAATGGGTGTATTAACAAGAAAAACCAACCAACTTGTGAGAGACTTATGAGTGATAGGGCATGCTGCCCAATCAGAATCACACCAACCTGTGAGATTCAAGTTACTGTCACTTGTTAAGAGAATGTATTGACCATGTGTGCCCTTAAGGTAGCGAACAACTCGTAAGGCAGCTTCCCAATGTTCAACACGAGGAGCTTGCATAAATTGGATAAGATGTGTACTAAATAAGCCAGATCTGGACGCAAGATAAATTAGACGACCCACAAAACATCTATATTTTTTTTACATCAAAGAGCTCGTTACATGTAGCTAGTCCTAATTATTGATTTTGGATAATAGGAAATTATGCAACTTTTGCTCCCAATATTCCAGTTTCAAATATAATATCCATAGTGTACTTTCTTTGACACAAATAATTCAGAAGTGCTTGTTGCAACTTCAATGACAAGAAAATATTTAAGAGGCCCAATATCATTCACAATCACTCAAATAGACTTTGAACTCAAGTAAGGCAGCATAATTGTTCCCAGGGCTACTGAGACCATCAACATACACAAGCACGTTCATCTGAATAACACCTTTTGTGAAGGAAAGGAATAATCAGAATAGGATTGAAGAAATTCATACCTCTTTAAGGCAGCAACGAGCTTTGCGAACAAACATCTTGGAGCTTGTTTTAACTCATATAACGACTTACACAAATGACACACCATATTTGATTTGGAGGACTCAAAACCTGGAGGTAACTTCATGTAGACTTCTTCTTCAATATCGTCGTGTAAAAAGGCATTGTGGATGTCCATCCGATGAAGTTCCCAATTTTTAGAAGCGGCTATTGTTAGGAAGGCACGAACAGTTATCATTTTTGCAACTGAAGCAAATGTTTCAGCATAATAAATTCCTTTTGATGATTTTCGAAGATCATTAACCGAGACTTTAATCTTTCAATACTTCCATCAGAACAATATTTGATGCGTTAAACCCACTGATTACCCAATGCCATTTTTCCTGGTGGTGGAGGCTCCATGGTCCAAGTGGCATTATCTTCCAAGGCTTTGATTTCTTCGTGCATATATTGTTTCCACCCTTCGCCTGTCATGGCTTCACGAAAGTACTTAGTCTCTTTGCCTAAAGTTAGTGCTGCAAGAAAATTTTGGTGTTGCAGAGAGAAATTGTCACAGTTCATATAATAAGTTATAGGGTAAGGAGTACCTAAGAGAAGTTGAGCAGAGGGTGTGACAAGAGATGGACTTTTAGCATCGATCGTGTGAACTACATAGTCATGAAGACGGACTGAATGAATCTTATCACGCACTCTCCTACCCAGTTCGGTGGGCTGATTATCATGATCCGGATACAAGTTATCATTATACACGGTTGTTGTTGGAGATGGAGCGGTAGATGTGCCGGTAAATGTGGCTGCATTTATCTGAACATCTTCCTGTGTGTAACATGAGTTGGGATTTTCGGGTCATAATCAACAAAATCTAAGTCGATCTACCCATTCAAGTCAATAATATGCCCAGGAACAATGTTCTCCATTCAGGTTCTTTAAAATGAATAATGTTCTAAAAAAATTTAACATCTCTAAAGACAAAAATATCTTTAGTGTCTAGATTGAAGAGTTTTCATCCCTTTTTTTTCTAAAGGCACAACAAGAAACATCACTTTTAGGGTCGGCCCATCACCGTCCCTAAAAGTCAATTTGCCGTCCTTAATAGTTTTTAGGTCGACCTTAAGGACGGGACTTTGGGGTCCGGAATAACAGGCGACTCTAAAACTCTGGGACCCCCGTCACCGTCCCCAATAAAGTATTAAAGACGGTGTGATGTGGTCCTTAAAATTAATTTAGAGGGAATATTTTGGAGCCAATTTTATTTTGGGACGAGTTAATAGGGTCGGACTTGCCGATCCCAATATTAATTTAGCGCCAATATATTTTTTTCCTGAAAATTATTAGGGACATGCGTCGCCGACCCAAATGTAATTTTGCGCCAAAATATAATTTTGGAGGAAAAGATTTAAGGTCGGCTTTCAACGACCAAAACAAGCTTGTATCCCAAAATATAAATCTTAATCATCAATATTAACTACTCCATTCGTCTCAAAATGAATTGAATGTTCATTATTTTTTCAAATTTACTCATTATCAAAAGCAAATTTGAAATTGTTCATGTAACAGAATTTAAAAAAAAAATTGTTCCTGTAACAGAATTCAAAAAAAAAATTGACTACAAAAATAGATATGAGGACAATAAATGTTAGAAATCGAGCATAATTCATGATATACAATTATGCCAGCAGCTCCATCATCTTCGGTGAATTTTCCTTTCTTGGCAAGAGTTGCTCTCCATATGCTAATTCCATATGTGCGAACAGAGGAATAACTAATCATCTTTTCTCCACTTGCATGGGTTGTATACGATATATAAAATATATGTAATAACCCCAATACGCAATATTTAGTTCTTAAAGCTTAGATTCATAAGCATAAAACAAATGATTACCAGGAAAAACACCAGCGAATCCATCGGCCTTTTCAATCACCTCGTCAATTGGCAAAGCAAAGAATCGACTCATCCTTGCTTTGTCCTAATAAAGCGAGAGGAAGGATACATGTTGGTTCCCATTCCCGCGGCCCCTGTTTCCTTCGCTATTGCAAGTTGATCACCTAATTGAGGTTGAGAAAGTGAGGCAAATTTCATATGGACGGATTGGAAGTATAAAAAAGGGTGATAAAAGTTACCATGACAGAAAATGTTTGCACTAAAATAGAACATAAAACACTCGGGCATGGAAGTGTTGTATAAGAAATATAAATACCAGTGATCATTTTGACATTCACTCCCAGATTTAAGGCTCTTCCAATCGTCTCTGCACTGGCATGCCTGGGTGGGTCGAAAAGGGGCATGGGGCCGATGAATTTCCATGGGCCTCCAGGACTCTCCTTCCTTCCCTCAGGAACCACCTGTTAACAAGTGTACACCTTCAATTAAGTAAATCTATCCAGCTAAAATAGATATAAATATTGCTACATGAGAAAAATTCATGCCTGGTATGCCACTGCAAGAGAACGCACTTCTCTCAAAGAAATTTATCAATCACTGAATGAACTCTACGAGCCACTTCAGATTTATTGTGCTCAAGATTCAATATCTAACAGCCATACCATGCACCAAAAATTAGTTGATGAGCATTCAACCACCTCTTCCCAAAAACAACAATCTATATTAATAATTTAATTTACCTGTTTCGGGGCGCCTTTACTCGCTCGATGCATTTTACCTTCACTGTCAATATAGGTCAATGCTGTTCTCTTATCAGTCGGGTTGAATGGAAGGAAATGAACCTCTTGAATACCCGCTCTTGCCTTGAAGAAAGATAAAATAATAGATTACAGAAAATATAACAAACTCAGCTGAATGTTAACCTTTTTTGACATCAAAGTGCACCAAATCAATAATTCCAAAAAGAAGTTGCCTACCTCCTTGGGGTCAGCCAATATCCCTACTATATCAGCATCAATCGCATCTTGATTTTCCACCCTAGAGGCTCTAGCAGCCATCAATACTAGAGTATCTACGTCCACTCCTTTTTCAAATATCTGTGGAGGTATAACCATGCAAGGTTAATAAGATACACAAACTGAGAACAGGGAAATTCATCTGTGAACAAACAAGAAGTAACCAACCTCAATCAGGTTTTTGTCAACAGTAAGCTTGTACAACGTCAATGTTCCAGTTTTGTCGCTGCAAATAACATCCATGCCTGCCATTTCTTCTATTGATGTCATTCTTTTTGTGATAGCCCCCTCTGGTGATGAAAAATATACATACATATTTTTTGTTACAGGAAGGGACTCGCCCGTTAGAGCAGACTGCAAAACCAATAAAAAAAAGAGTCAAAACACCAAAAAGACGTTACCATATTTTAGGGAACACAAAATTCATTGTTATAGAGACCTGGTCAATCTTTAACGGGTCACCATCAAGGAGGCGAGCATCAGCTGGGACTATATCCCCAAGTTTTATGCTTATTATGTCGCCTGGAACAAGAACAACTGCATCTTCCTCGTTCCATCTTCCACTTTGAAGTACCTATATCCATAAATCCATTCGAAATTTTCTCGATCAAGGATAAAGGGTATTTTTAGTTTCTACAGATAAAGATAATGAGCTAGCAAGTCAAAACGTGAAGCACAGTCAATCATGTTAGGACAATTTGCTTCAACACAAGTGGAGCATTTAATTATTCATGTTACCTTTGCCTTGGGTGCAAGATGAGCCATGAGAGCTGCAGCTGCATTACCAGCATTGTTCTCCTCTATAAAACTAATTGTCGAATTAATCACAAGCAGGGTAATGATCCCAATGAAATCCTGCCAATCAGGTGCTTTCCCCTGCAGCTTAAACAAATTTCTGTGAATAGTTTTATATTTTTCAAAAACGGTACATATGTTAGGATTGAAGAGTATAAAATCAATCTTGGCATAGGAGGATGGAAGTTCTCAGGCAGATATTTACAACAAATTGACTAGCCATGTTTCGCTGTAAAATTAAAGAAAGAGCTAGTGAGCATCATAACAATCCACTCCCTAAAAAGTGAAAGGAAGGCAACCTAGCAAACAATAGGACTGATAACAAACCATCATTTAAAATGGCAATGATAAGCACCATGAAGGGTGGAAAGTCGAATTTCCATATGAGGGCAAGTAACATGAAACCAAGCTGTCAAAATAGATGTTAAAATTACATGGGGATTTTTTCTGAGGAAAATAATATTCAAAATTACATTGGCAAGACACTAGCGGATGAAAGACGTTGCATGAAGCTTATTGCTTACCACAATACGGATAGTAATGGAAACTGCATAAAGGAAATCCAAAGAATCAGAGGAATTATCTAGCTGTGAAGTAATGTCTGTAACTTTTTAAGGGATCATTACACCTTTCAGTAGGCCAAGGAATTTTGGGTGGGAGCGTTAACATTAGTGTACTCGAAACACAAGAGAAACCACTAATCGTTTTGCTACTTTTGTAGAGGGTTTGGAAGCAAAATTAACACAGGTACCAATAGAAAAAAAAAAGGAAGAAATATTGCTCTCTTAATTGACTCTTTCCCAGGCACTGGAAGTGAATTGGAATTTAGATGGTTGTTACCCATTTACAAACTCTATTAGCATGATAATTCAAGCTACAAATCACAACTGCATGAGATTTATGAGAGAGACAACCAAAGCTGAACATTGAGAAGCTAATTTTTGTCTAATAGCAATATCTATAATATCCTTTTAAGACTGGAAAAAGGAGAAAGAATTAGTGATTGTTGATATTAAATCCTTAAAATTGTTTCACTATTTATGGCAGGATGGCCTCTTAAATAATGTGATATCTATCCTAGCAAAAAAAAAAGACCTCGAGATCATGCACCACATACTTCTTTGGTGCAAACTCTCCAGAAATTCGAAAGACAGAGTATACGGTTGGTTTTTGCTCTCTAAAGCATTTCATCAAACACCTGATATGCAACCCTCCCCGCCCCCAAAAACACTCTTGCTATTTATTAACAAAAATGAATTAATTGTTGATGAGTGCAGAACGGAAAACAACCGCCGACTCGGGTAAATTGATGATACAGATTAAACATATGGACCGCTATTTACAAAAATAGGATAAATTGCAGAACGATTACAAAAATAGGACGATTTGGGTCAAGAAAACTGATGTTGCAGAACGATTACAAAAATAGGACAGCTATTAACAAAAAAATTCATTACAAATAAGTAGAGAGAGAAAGTACCTTGACCGATGGCAGAGAACGGCGGATGAAATCGAACGAAACCAACAACGATTGCAGTGAACAGCGGATGAAATCGAAAGGAAGCTGGTTTAAGGCAGGCAATCGAACGGAACCAATTTGCAACAACGAAGTATGAAAACGATTAGAGAGGGGTGTAGAGGGAAGGTGCGGGAGAGGATAGTGGGCGTAAGAGAAAGGAGGGTTTTGGGGTTTTCCTTTTTTTTTTTTTCTTTTAATTTCATTTATTAGTTGATCAATTCTTAAGACCCAATTTGCCGTCCTATCAATTTCATCGTGTAAAGCTGACTTATTAAGTGGGTAATAGGGACTAGAGAATTCTTCCGACCCAAAAAATTCAGTCCCTAATAATAACTTTTTTTGTAGTGAGGGATACCCCAAAAATATACACTTTCGACTACGACTAACAAATTTGTCACCACTTGCTTTTTGATATTGAATAAAACATAAAGAATCAAATATTTGAATGACATTAAGAGAAGGGGGTTTCCAAACAAAATTTAATGGGAGGTTTTGTTATGTAACAAGGGAGATGGGGTTGAATTGATTAAGTAAGCAAAAGTAATAATAGCCTCTCCCCAAAAATAAATTGGGAGGTTGGCTTGAAACCTAAAATTCCTTGCAACATTCAAAATGTGTTGATGTTTTCTTTAAACTCTCTCATTTTGTTGAGGAGGTACAATGCAAGATGTTTGAAATAAAAATTCTTGTAGCAGAAAAGAAATCTAATAAACATCTCAACTCCATATCATTATCACTTTGCACCGTCTTAATCTTTCGATTAGATTGGCAATTTACTATAACAACAAAGGACATAAACACTTGAAATACTTCAGTTTTGTCAACTAACAAATAAACCAATACTGCACGAGAATAATAATCAATGATAATGAAGAAATAATGTGCACCACAATAGGATGTATGTCTATAAAATCTCCACAAACCACAGTGTATTTTTTTTCATATATCCTAGTAGACATATTGTCACTTAACAAAAATTTGTATCTATGTTGTTTTGAACGAAAGTATACCTCAGAAGCTTTATTGAGACTATACTTAGAATCACTAACAGGGGGGAGTAATTTTACTATTCTTTTAGACGGATGTCCCATTCGCTTATGCCAAATTTCCAATGTAGATGCTGCTCAATTAACTTAAATCTGATACAATGTTTTCGTGTCATTGAAGCAGTAAAGTCCATCTCGTCTAACATTCGTTCCAATCAACTCACTCGACTGGTCCTGTATAACACATATATGAGAGTTAAATTGGACAATATACTGTATATCCTCATTTAATTGTGAAACCTGAATTAAATCTATATATATATATTAAAGTTGGTGAGGAGGGTTATGGTTTCGCCACGTGGACAAGTTTAGGCAAACTCTTGATTTTGAAGAAGCCACGTCATCACTATCCCAAAATCTATATGACTTTTGGTATTCTCCTTATTAGCTAATACTATTAGTTAATAATAATAGTTACTATATAGGTTAACTATTACTATTAATAGTATTAGTTAACTATAATAGTTACTTTATAAGTTAACTATTACTATTAATTGTATTAGTTAGCTATAATAGTTACTATATATGTTAACTATTACTATTAATAGTATTAGTTAACTATAATAGTTACTATATAAGTTAATCATTACTATTAATAGTATTAGTTAACTATAATAGTTACTATATATGTTAACTATTACTATTAATAGTATTAGTTAACTATAATAGTTACTTTATAAGTTAACTATTACTATTAATATAATAGTTACTATATATGCTAACTATTATTATAAATAGTATTAATTTACTATATAGGTTAAGTAATACTCCCTCCGTCCCTAAGTGTTTGTCCCATTTGACTTTTTAGTTGAACTTTGACCACAAATATATGACAATTTAATTATGTTCATGAAATTCTAAAAATTTCTATTGATTCACCATTAATAATATTATCAACAACAACTTTTAGAATTTCATGAACATGATTAATCTCTCATAAATTTGTGGTCAAAGTTCAACAAAAAAGTCAAATGGGACAAACTTTTAGGGACGGAGGAAGTAGTATTATAGTTACAATATATGTTAACTATTACTATTAATAATATTAGTTAATCATAATAGTTACTATATATATATCAAAGTAGGTCGTTAATAATGCCAATGAGCATTTAGCTTAAAGACGTACTTTTCTCGGGAATGTTAAGGGTTGAAACCCCCTACATCGTATTTAAAATGTTGTAATTTGAAAAGAAATAGATCGTTAGTTTTTTCATTCACTTTGTTAACGTCCATAAAAAATGTTGCATACTGACATAAATTATGACATAAAAAATAAATGATATAAAGTATGAACATCAAAAATAAAATAACAAAAATTGCTACATTGTTAGTCACAATGCAATTCCTATTAAACTTATGTACAACAAAGTTATTAAAATTGAACACAATTTTTCTAACTTTATAAATGTTAATGTTTTGATTCATTTATAATATACTTATATTATAAAAAATAAATCATGATATTAGCAAATTAGCTTCCCGTGCGGAGCACGGGTTACCTACTAGTTTCAACTTAAAGTTGGCACAAAAAGAACATTCTAAAAAGTTATTTTGTTTGTCAACACTACGGATCCCTTTTTCGTAGCAATGGCAGAGTCGCCATTAGGAAGACCAACTAGATAGTCAAGAATATCACTTACGTGACATAATAGAGCCATATTACCAGCGACATGATTAGAGGCTCATGCATCAATTATCCATATTGAATTATCAAACATACCATTCAAGCAATGAAAGTCTAGTGTTACCAAGAAATCCAGCAAGAGCATTCCATTGTTCGGATGAGAAGGTTTGATGAGATGCTGCACTGTTGGAATTTGATCCTGCAATATCTGCTCCTACAGAAAAACGAGTTGTGCCATCAGTTGTTGAGGCAGTTGTTTAAACATCTAAATGCACATCAGGCCGCATATATCCGCTGCTAGTTGTTGCGTTTGCTCGAACTGAACCATTCTTGTCTCGTCCAGCCCCTGAGAAGCGGTCTTGCCTCTCCCACTTCCACCATCATGTTTTCTACTATCATCCCACCATTTTAGGTAGACAATGATTTTAAAACATTGGCTTATCTCGTGAGTAACTTATTTCGAAAAGGATTCTAAGAAATTGAGCAGGCAAAAAGAAAATAAACTAGTAACCGTAAATAAAGGAAATCAAATAGTATCGGATCTTCTAATTGCATTAGGAGATCTCATCCATATATTGTAACACATTGTATTGTATAGTGGTGTATTAATTTATTTTTCATCACTATATTTTTATAATAAACAAGTAGATTAAAATTAGTTATTTTATTGTTATTAAATTAATGATATAATTAAAATGGTTTTTTCCAGTTATTCATAATCGGAAATTTGGACCGTTAGCTATAATTTACTCGAGCCAAGCATAAGTAGAACTATTTTCAGAATTATGAAAAATGTTTCTATATTATTCATAGTCGCAAAAATTAAAAAATATATTTTTGTTTAAGTTTAGAGAGAGAAAGTATGAAAAAAGAGATGTGCATAATGTATACAATATTGTTTTCTATTTATTTAAAGAGAAAAAATTATGAACATTTTTCATATATTGACACAATTGAAATCTTTGAGAAAAAGCAAAATTACAAAATATCTATTTAGAGCAAAATTATTTCGCTCAAGTGTTTTAATGAAAATTGGCTTACCATTAAATTCACCAATTTACAAAAGAATGATATTGGTGAGCTACGATTGGCTCACATTTTTGGAAGCTCTAAAAAATATTATTTCAGACCCAAAATAAAATAAATGTTTGATTACAATTTATTTTTGTCAGTCACTTTTAAAATTTAATTTTACAACTATATATATATGACAAAAACTTGGGTGAGAACACTATGACCCGTCTCATCCATGAGACGGGTCGGATTCTTGACCCATTACCCGCCCAACAATGCCAATCCACGCCTCCGCCCAAGCTTTTTGCATATGGGCGGTCGCCCAAGCTGGAATCGGCCACGCCCAGCTGGAATCAGCCCACATTTGCCTTGGCCCAATCCTTCAGCCAACATAAAGTAATAGTTTGTATACATTAAAGTAATATTTTGTATACATTAAAGTAATAGTTTGTATACATTAAAGTAATACATATATACAGAAAAGTAATAATGTTTTTTCCTATGTTTTCTTCGTTTGACAAAAGTAATACTTATTATAACTAAAATGTAACAAACGTGTTATTTATATATAATAGTATTTGTACATAATTGTAACACATATGTATAGGTATCTATATGTTTTCATGTAAAAGTATTACATTATTTATAGAAATATGTTACAATTTCATCTATCAAAGTGGTACATTTACTTGTATAAACTATTACATTCATATACATAAGTTATTACATTTCAAAAATAATACATATAGTTTGTATTACATTTGAAAAAAATGGGTAAAAACGAGCTTTTATTTTTTTTTAAAACAGGTATTACGTTTACTTATGGCCAATGTTACTTTATATGTATACAGTCATTACATTAAGAGATGGTAACTATTACTTTTGCTCTGAAAAAAATAATATAAAAAAAAAAAATTAAAAAAAAAAATAAAATAAAAAAATTGGCCTATAAAGGCTGGCGTCAGCGTGGCGGGTCATGCCCATGGGTCGTGGGTCGGCCGTCTCATGCATGATACGGATCCCATGTTCTCACAGGAGATCGGCTCTATATATATTAAGGTGCAAGAAATGGTAATAAAAAATTAACAGTCAAGTTATTTAAAACTGGGGAGTAATTATAAATCAATAAATAGACTACAAAATTAGAGAAACACAATTGTGCACCGGTGGTTCAAAGGATTGTCTCAGTGATAAAAACCAATTTTCATCTCCAATCCAATAAGTGTTAGATTCGATCTCTCTCTTTATCTTCTTCTTCTGGTGCATGAAAAACCGTAAAAAAATATACAAAATTGTGGACCGGTGGTAGAAAATGCCCGAAAATAGAAAAAAATAAAAATACTTTAGATACATGCAGCCCCCCAAACAAAAAATATCCACGAAAAGACTGGTCCTTTGATAACCAATTTGTTGTAAAAAATAAAATAAAAATCCAATGTAAGTTAAGCAAAGTTATTAAAGTTGGGTTGGCCCATGTTAATGAAAATTCGTTTGGTGGGTGGCCAAACCAAACCACCTTATTTTTAATTAAATCCCCATTTTATATGGATATGGATTAGGAAGACAAGGAACTTTTTTTTTTTTTATTATTATTTCTTGTTTTTTGGAATAATATTGAAAGACAGTACTCCCTCAATACAATCTTTTTATTTACTGTTTGCACAAAAATTTAAAAAAGTGTAATATAATATGTGTTGTGTATACGAAAAGTGAGCTATGAGTGAGAAAGTGGAATAGCAAATAATAATTGAATTGTTATTATGAATATGACATATAGGTTTTATTAATATAAAAATAATAAAATATTTTCATTTTAGGATATGAAAATGACAATTTATAATAAAACGTGTTAAAAAAAGTGTGTAGTTTGTAACGAGCGGAAGGACCGGTAGCTAGCACTAAGCAGTAGCATGAGTCTTGTCGACAATTCCAAGAAATGTTGATATTTTATGAAAAATATGTCAAGTGACAGATGGGTTAAAGTCATAGTAGCCCTTTTACATTACATTGTTTTGTTTAATATTCTAATTCAAACCTACCCCAATTAGCTTCATAAATTTTCATAACCATGTTAAGATAAAAAAAATAGATTCTTGTCAAAATTTGGTAGGAATTGGTACAATTGTATGACACTCAAAACCATTTAATTTCATATCTTATCTAAAGCAGCCAAAAGATTTGATATTTGAATGTTTAAAAGTAGCAAAGCTATCACAATCCAAATAATTCCGTGTTGGTCTTAATTGGGCTAGAGAATTACATCTAAAAGTCCAAGATCATCAAGCCCATACACTAGCAGATAGTAACTGACCCAAATATTGACCTTTTTTTATTTTTTATTTTTTTATAAACATGGAGTCTTTTGTCTAATCCGATCTTATTGGTCCACATTCAGGTGGTGTTATGAAAGATATTTCAGACATTTTGTTTGGGATTAATTCCTTCCTATCCTCTGGCTGATTTTAACCCATAAAAATCCATTCCAGATTCAAAATTCCAAACTCATTTAGAAATCGGATCAAAATACGTGTAAACTCAAAACTCCTTTTCGACTTCGATCAAATATGATTTTTAAATACCAATTTTACCCTCCCCTCATTCCCCCCCAACGTACCTCTCTCTCTCCTCTCTCGCCAATCTCACCCAACGCCGCGACAATTTCTTCTTCGACGCCTTTGACGATTTCCCTTTCTACGATTCTCTCCCCAATTTCGAACCTGAATCATCACCTGAAGAAATCCCACCATTTGAATCCAAGGCCTCCCCGGAATTTCCTTCCCCGTCTGGTCTCCGTCGCCGCCGCTCTTTTTCCCAACAAAATAAGACACCGGCTGAACCGAAGTTTGATAAATTTGTTGAAGGATTGGATTTTCCGACTACGAAACAAGCTCAGGTGTGATTGCCGATTACATTTTTCGTTATTTGTTAGCGAAGAAGTTGATAAAGTTGAGATTTTGTATACCAAGTTTGTTTCTTTCCTTAAATCTGTGCCTGTGATTCAAGGACTGCTTCCTTTGTCTGCGAAAGGTGAGATTCGTGATGTGAATGGGAATTGTATTGAAGCAATTGGGGATGATTTCTTTAGAATGACTAGTAAGGATGGAAAATTTTCTGTAGAGAGGGATAAGGTCAATAGTAATAAGAAAGGTTTCTTGCCCAATATGGAATTTGAGCAAGACCCAGTTCAGATTCTTGATGCATTGATGCCTTTGTACTTGAACAATCAGATTTTGAGGGCGTTGCAAGAGTCGTTGGCAAGTGAGCTTGCTTCCAGAATGAATGCTATGAAGAGTGCTAGTGATAATGCTTCAGATTTGCAGAAGAGCCTCTCAAATAATTATTAATTTCGTTCTATAAACGTCCTATTTGACATTACACGTGTTCATTAGAATGTTATACCATCATTTTAATTTCAGAATTTTGGTTAATTGATTTTTTCTACGTCCTAAAATATTTGTTGTTAATTATTTTTTTTATACCAACGTATGAATGAACTGTAACAGGCTTATTCCTGTAGTAACAGGCCTCTAATTGGTCCTATAGTAATTGATATAGGACCTGCCAACATCATACACAACTCTATAAGCCCTTTAATTGGTCCTATAACAATTGGTATAGGACCTGCCAACTTCATATACATAGCTATTAGCCCTTTAATTGGTCCTATACTATTTGGTATAGGACCTGCCAACATCATATACATAGCTATTAGCCCTTTAATTGGTCATATAGCAATTGGTATAGGACCTCCCAACATCATATACAAAGCAATAATGCCTTTGAAAGGTCTTATACCATTTGCTATATGACCATTCAAAGTTCTTATAGCTGTGTATATTATGTTTCCAGGTAAACAAACCATTCAAAGGTCTTACAGCTGTGTATATTATGTTCCCAGGTCCTATACCATTTGCTATAGGACCATTCAAATGTCTTATAGCTTTGTATATGATGTTGTTAAATCTGCCTATACCGATTGCTTGCTATAGGATCATTCAAAGGTCTTAATGCGTTGGTATAAGATTGTGTGAGGTCCTATATCACTTGATATAGGACCATTCAAAGGTCTTATAGCTTTGTATATGATATTGTTAAGTCCTATACCAGTTACTATAGGACCATTCAAAGGTCTTAATGCGTTGGTATAAGATTGTGTGAGGTCCTATACTACTTGCTATAGGACCATCCATTTAGGTGTAAGACCGACGGGGAGAGTGTATAAGACCGACGGAGTGGAGGTACTGTATAAGACAAATTTTCACATTTTAAAGAAAATGTAAAAATTTGTGGTTTTTTTTTTTTACTCTTAAATTTTAAGATAGAAGAGTAATTCTAGTCTTATACCCAAATATATACTTAATTAAATTTTGAATATTGAATCTCATTAATTGATTGTGAAATCTCATTTTTTTTAAATTAATTTTCCTCCACAGTTTATTATATTAATGAAATATATTGCAAAAATAAATGTAAACAAAGTATTGGCCAAGCGGTTAAGACCTTGGTTTATAGTGCAGGGTCTAGAGTTCGAATCCCACACTCTATATTTTGATTCAATTTTTCTAAAATAACATAGAAAAGGACGTGGTGGGCTAAGCGGGCTGTTTAGGAACTGGACGGGAAGGAGGGGTATTCTAGGTATATTAATTACAGCGGGTTTCTGAGGAATTTCTGATCTCGATTGGGTATTTATGGTTTCTGAGGAATTTCTGATCTCGAATGGGTATTTATGGGTTTGTGATCTCACTTAGAGGTCTTAGGGTCCTTGACTCTTTTGTTTGACTCTCGCCCATTCGCTTGCAATTTCGGCCGTGGCACATGCCACAAATTCGTTTTGGACTATACCTAGAGATCCTATACACCCTTTACATTTGTTTTCACGGATTAGTAATTTAGTAATTTAATCAACATTTTTTAACTAATTAATTTACTCATACACAAGTATTTGAATTAGGCTTCATCATAAGTTTTGGAAGCTCCAATTACAAAAAAAACAACTGGTCATTGCTAAAAACTTTTTACATTCGAAATCGAGTATCTCTCATACATCAATACTCGAACTCAAAACTTATATATACATTTCTACACTATAACTTAACCAAAAACATTTTTCCCCTCACGAACATCTCGGAAATCACTCACAACGGCAGCGTCGTTACGATTATAGTAAGGATAAAAAGCTTCACAAAGCTCGTTATACTTGTCGACATCAAAGTTGGAATTTTTCATCAGTTTCTTTTGCTTCGCCCTAAACCGGCGTTGGAAGAAACCTTCAAAAAGTTGGCTCTTTGGATGTCTTGAGAGAAAAATACATAGGCAAGGCCGAAATAGGACGAGGTTACGAAAAAACAAATGGGTTCCATCACGTCCCAACTGAGTTCCCAAAAGGTTAGCCTCATAAAACCCAAAGTTTGTAGGGCTAAAAAGCCCAGCCCAGAATAGAGTTCTCCGCGGACAAGTGATTCTGCCTTCTTATCTATTTGGGCCTTTTGGGCCTCCAGCTTTTCAAGTTCTTGCTTGCGTGGATCGTTTGGGATGGCGATTGATTGTGCAATTAATTTCTCCATTGATTTCGCTACCTGTAATACATAATAATCAATTACAAATTTATTAGTTAATTATCATTTTTTTAAATGCAAGATTTTTTAATTTTGTTTTATTTTTTCAGCAAATGTAAGAATTTGTTTAGCTACATGACAAACTTGCTATTTGTCTATTTTCGAAAGAAAATATCAATTTAATTTTAGTGTACCGGACAAAAAATCTCACTCAAATTTTGGTATTTAACATAATTGAATTTTATATTTTTTAATTATTTATTCTAATAAAATTTAAAATTTATTAAAAATGCTAAATTATTAATAATACAAAATACAATTTTAAAATTACAATTGCATGCAATAAGAGTTTTTGTAGTGGGATTATAATTGCATTGCATGCAATAAGAGTTTTTATTTTAAAAAAATATTTTAATTCCAAATATACCCTTGAAATTTAAGGAAATGGTACCTAGCTGATTTCCTGGTTTTTGGAAGTTTTGGCAAATTAATCTTAAGCAAATTAAAGCAGAGTTTTAATTAGTTGGATGACCGGTATAGTATACCTGATCAGGCCGGAGAAACACCACGTTCCCCAATACGATGACGTTTCCGGCTTCATCCAACATTTTCGAAAACTCCAAACCTTGTTCCTTATTAGAAGAAACATCGCCGCAGATTCGAATGAACTGAGCGTACGAAATTGAGTTCGCCGGGATCTGACGAAGCGTCGATCGCAGCTTCTCCAATTGCGATGATCGCAGGATCTTCCTCGCATCATGCACAGATATTGTGTTCGAGTAATCCTCCGGCGCCGGTGAATGAACCGGCGGAGTTATGCCTTCGAGTCGGAGGCGATCGCCGGGCATTTTAAGCTTCTCCTCAGCATGCCACCGACGGGAAACATCAGGAATTCCGGAATTCTGGCGGAGGATTGATTAATGCCTCTCTGTTGGAGGAAACGCCGGAAAAATCCAACGTCGGCAGGGGAGGACTCCGTGGAGGTGACGAGTTCGCGGTGGAAGTTGGCCTTTGTCGCATTATGTGGGAGCAAGGTCCTCTGCAATGGCGGAGGCGGAGCTACGAGCAGTGGGACGGAATCTGCGTGATTAGGGAACAGACGCTTCGTCAGGGTTCTACGAAGCGCCATTGATGAGAGTGAATAGGGAGAAAGGTAACTGTTGATCGGAGAGAGAGTGAGAGATTCCGTGAGGAGTTAAAGGACCGGCAGGGGGTCTTTATATAGAGTCCAAGGAGGTAGGGGCAGGGTGATGGCAATTGAGAAAAGAATATTCTCACTAATAAGAAATTGGGGAATCGCGAGATCTCTTGATATGACATGATATATTGTTAAATAATTACTCCCTCCTCAGTTTAAGTTTTTAAATTTTCTTTTGATCTGTAGTAAGTTTTTAATTGTTTCATTACCAAAAATTAAAATGTATAATGAGACTTAAATTTAAATCTGATAAAGTGTGAGCATTTTTTTTAAGTTACTATATATTTTCTTGATAAAAAAAAAGAGTTACTACTCCCTCCGTCTCACAATTTTACACACTTTTTGTGCCGGCGCGGAATTTAAGGTAAAAGGTGATAAAGGTAATGTGTTGTGAGTGTAAAAGTAAAATAGGAGAGAGAATGAGTGGAGAGAATAGTAAATTTGAAAAGTGTTGTGAGTAAAGAGAAGTGAGTCTCATTTCCATTTTGAAAAAGCCACAGATTATTGTGGGGCCCAAAAAGGGATATTTTTACGGATTATTGGGGACGGAGGGAGTATATACTTTCTCTATATCAAAATAGTTGTTTAATTAAATTTTGAAAAGGATAATTTTTCAAACATTTTTTCATAGCAATTATACATAAATAATATTTTAAAGCCATCTTGTATTTTTAAGACAGGAGATTATATTAATGCCTATTTCCTGTTTTACTCAATATTCCAAAAATCATTTATTTTATTTTTATTTTTAAGTAACCTCTAAATTTATAATCATACCACCAAAGATTGAATATGAAGTTATTTGATTTCTCCGACATACAAACTCAATTAAAACTATATTTAAAAAAACAATAAAACTATCTTGAGTAAATTATTTGATGAGTGGATTGATTATCGGTGCAGATATGCATGAAGAAATGAGGAAGCGAGACATTCCACAAAGCCTCCTGAGATTCTACCTATAAATTAGAGCTGCTTATATATACAAGCAACTCTTAAAGTAGCCATTCCACAATTTTCGGAAAGCGTATATTCCATAAAGTTCGGAGATTATACC
>JAFEMH010006738.1:0-114289 GCA_022495995.1 Adenophora triphylla var. japonica | reverse complement strand
TATTAAAGTTATTATGTATGTTAAAGAAAATGTACCTCTTCAATTGAGACAACTGGAAAGGAAAGATTTATAGCAGGCAAGGTCATGGTTAGTAAGTTCATATCTTTAGGTCCAGTTACAACTTACAAGGTCTTGGGGAAGGAGGGGATGCGAGGGTCTTAACGGTATTTTTGTGAACTTGGATGGAAAGAAATAGCAAGAGTTATTAAGAATCAATATTTAATGAGGCATCTTTTGTGTGGACAAAGTGGTTTCTTTAGCATATCTATGGCTTCTACTAGTGGTGCCTTCCAAGGAATTCCACTATCAGACTTGAAGAGAGATTAGTCCAGGGGCGGATCTAGTATATTGTGAGAGGGGTCACTTGACCACCTGATTTTTTCATTTTTCACACTTTAGCCTTTATGATTTTGAAGAATAATCATATTAAGCATTTAATATTTGCAACTGACCTCACCCCCCCCCCTCAAATTTTAAAACTTACCCCTCGTCAAAATTTGAACCCTCACTCGAAATCCTAGATTTGCCACTGGATTAGTCTCGCTTTGCTACTATTCAGTTTAAGCTTCTTGTATCTCTTTATAGGTTGATGGACTCCTCCATCTAATTGTATATATCTTCTTTTATGGTCTCTTTTTCCTATCAAAAGAAGGGTTACTTCCCTCTTCTGGTTCCTTAGTTTCTCCTTGATTACTGTATCTTTACATTTAAATAAATGAAGTCATATTTCTTTCTCATGGGCACCATACCATTTTGAGCAGCTTCGGTGGTAGTTACTTTTCTTTTACAACTTTAATTGTTACCAACCATATAATCTGTTTGTATTGTGTATAGTTGCACCTTCTAGTGATAAAGAAGATAAACCCGAAAAAACCATGCTTAGTGATGTTTGCTTTTGTTTAGGTTTGTTTTCATTGAGGAAGAAGATTGAAGATTCTGTTGACCGAGTTGAGATGTTGGCTCCAACAGCATTGGATCGTGAAGAAGAAAGACACATTGAGCATGAAGAGCTGCTTCGTGAATCCAATTTGTGGGATGACTTAGCCAAGTCAAACGAAATCCTTGTCAAATTAGCAGATGGGGCCAAAATGGTTGATGCTCTCAAGGACCTAACATATAAGGTGACGTTCTATGAATATGAAACTCATCTGTCTTAGACAATGACGATTATGCATTCAATTGGTCCCTGATATCATGTATAGAGTATTCTAACTCATCGAACTGGGGTAAACACAGCTGAGGAACAAATATCAAAATTGTATCCTGGCCTACTTTGTCATGATTGTTATCCTTCTACATTTAGTGTATGTTGATGTTTTTATTTGTTTGTTCCTCTCGCTTTTCACGCTTTGGAATTTAAGTTAAGAAATTGTATTATGTTTGATTAAATACTAATATCTGCAGGCTGAAGAAGTTAAGCTGATAACAGAGCTGGCCGAGTTGGATGCGATAAATTATGGGCTTTTTGAGGAGGCATATGCTGCATCAGTAGATGTAGGCAAGTTTTTGGATAAGTATGAAACCTCCAAACTTTTTAAGGGGCCGTATGAGATTGAAGGAGCATGTTTGGTAATTGAAGCTGGATCTGAAGGCATTCATCCTGAGGTTTGTGAGATTTGTTCCTTTCTTGAGTTTCCATTTATGCGCTTACGAGTGGACCACCGTAAGAGCAAAAAGGTTTGCGAGCAAAACGATACAAGTCTCTGTATTTTCAAATGAGGATTGTTGTAATAATCATCATGAGGCCGTGGCCATAACTCTATGCTGTTGCAGGCCTTCCTTGAGTTCTTTAAGGGTTTCAGTTTCAGAGTGGTAGAACCTCCTTGGTGCAGGAAGGTCTATCATAGCTTCCAAGGGGAAAGGGAAAGTCCTTACAATTTTGCCTAAATTTACGTTTTGCATGCTCCTGTTGTTATTACCGGTATCGTCTTGGTGCAGCAAAGCCTATGAAACAAAGTATTCTACCTAGAGTGGTTTTGCTTGTCACACTTAGATTACAGAAAGCATAGTATAATAGTTGGAGATCAATTGTAGGCCTGACAGATGAGACTAAAAACATATTACAGTATATACTGGGATTCAACAACATCCTAAGCTTCAAAAGGCAATTGTTTAGTGTCTATGTTAATAGTTAACTAAAATAATACTCCTTCTCCCCTCCCCTCCCCTCCCCTCCCCTCCCCTCGAAGAGTTGGGTATTCCTTTTTGGTTGCCCAATAGAGTTTAGAAGAGTAACTTTCCTTTTGGGCCATCCTTTTATTCGTCTGAGTCTACAATTGATATTTATGCACTGTGTTTTTTATACTTCATACAGAGTATATTTATACCATCTTAAATATTTCCAAATCAGATATGGGCTGAGCAGCTTGTAGAGATGTATATGAAATGGGCTGGAAAGCATGGCTATCAGGGAAGAATAGTTGAGAAATATCCTTCAAAAAGTGGAGGTGTCAAATCTACAATCGTGGAGTTTGAGTCTAAGTATGCTTATGGCTATTTTTCAGGGGAAATAGGTATTCACCGCATGATAACCTCTCGCAAGGGATCTGTTTACCCTGAGGTACTAATTCCCATTCCTTCTGCCCTACAACTTAGAAAAGTAAAACATTCTTAGTTAAGGTAGAAATTAACTGCTCATGAGTAAATGTCTGTAAATAGTTCCTGATTTTGCATCCCTTAAATAGCTTCATACTTTGATGAATGTATATTGACCAGATAGTTGACTTGGGTAATTCAATGAATTTGCAGGCCACTGTCGCTACTGTTGATGTGATACCTCTGTTTCTTGAAGCGGCTCCTGACCTATATATTGATGACAAAGATTTAGACATCTCCACTCATTTGTCTTGTGATGCGGAGCAGGATCGAACAAAGCCTGCAGTTCACATTCACCACATTCCAACTGGCATAAGAGTTCAATCATCAGGTACCTAAGAACTGTTCATTCACCAGAGCATGTTCTTCGAGAGTTTCTAGAAAATTCTAAGATTATGGTACAATCTCTATAAAACATGGTACACTTGCATTTCTGAACGCATAGTTTACTGAGAAAAAAATATGCATTTAAAGGTGAAATGATTCCAAAACGATTAATATTATCACATTACTTTAAAAATTCACACAATCTATAACTATATAAAGGCCGAAGTGCAAAGCACTTCAGCACACCCCTCATTTTTTCGCTCAAACTAGAACCGAGACTAAATAGAGGCTAGGTTCATTACTCATTTACTAAACACACCCCCTTTAATAACCCGAAATAAAATTTGAAAAATCTGAGGAATATTAATCCCACATTATCTAGGAATTGAAATGCCAGGAAATGGAGTAGTATATATATTTTGAGGCCTTAGCATTTGAAAACCAATTGGGATATTAATCTCACATCGTCTAGGAATTGAAATGCTAGGAAATGGAGTAGTATAAATTTTGGTGCCTTTGGCTCCTTAGTGAACACCAGCTTTCTTGGTGTTGGGCGCGCCTAGGCGTGCGCCTAATCACCGCCAAATGGCTCCTTAACTAAGACTTTTCATAGCTCCTTAATTTCTCAAGAAAGCTTTACATTTATTTAGTATATATTGAGAGGCCTTAGCATTTGAAAACAAAATGGGATATTAATCCCACATCGTCTAGGAATTGAAATATTAGGAAATGAAGTACTCCCTCCGTCCCACACCAAGGTTTCTTGGTGTGGATTTCACGCTTCTTAAGAAAATTTTTTGAAAGTAGGTAGAAGATTAGAGGAGAGAGAATGTAAAAGTTAAATGTGGGGTAGGGAATAGTAGTTAATGATTGATTTTTTTTTAAAGTGGATAGAAAATTAGAAGAGAGAAAATGTAAAAGTTAAAAATATTTAATAGGAGAGAGAATGAGTGGGAGGAATAGCAAGTTAATGATTGGTTTTTTTGTAAATATGTTAACTTTATAAGGGTATAATGAATGATTTTTTTGTAAATATATTAAATCATAAGGGTATAAATAAATTCAAAACTTGCCATTTATGGCAGGGAACCTTGAAGTGGGACGGACAAAAAAGGAAAGTAGGAACCTTGAAGTGGGACGGAGGGAGTAGTATATATTGAGAGGCCTTAGCATTTGAAAACCAAATGGGATATTAACCCCACATCGTCTAAGAATTGAAATGCTAGGAAATGGAGTAGTATAAATTTTGGGGCCTTTGGCTCCTTAGTGAACACCAGCTTTCTTTGTGTTGGACGCGCCTAGGTCACACCTAGGACGCCTAATCACCGCCAAATGGCTCATTAACTAAGATTTTTCATAGCTCCTTAATTTCTCAAGAAAGCTTTCCATTTATTGAGAGGCCTTAGGATTTGAAAACCAAATGAGATATTAAGTTTACATCGTCTAGGAAATGGAATAGTATATATTAAGAGGCCTTGGCAATTGAAAACCAAATGGGATATTAATCTCACATTGTATCGGAATTGAAATGCTAGAAAATGGAGTAGTATATATTGAGAGGCTTAGCATTTGAAAATCAAATGGGATATTAATCCCACATCGTCTAGGAATTGAAATGCTAGGAAATGGAGTAGTATATATTGAGAGGCCTTAGCATTTGAAAACCAAATTGGACATTAATTCGACATCGTCTAGGAATTGAAATGCAGGAAATGGAGTAGTATATATTGAGAGGCATTAGCATTTGAAAATCAAATAGGATATTAATCCCACATCGTCTAGGAATTGAAATACTAAAAAATGGAGTAGTATATATTGAGAGGCCTTAGCATAGTGCTAGGAAATGAAATAGTATAAATTTTGGGGCCTTTGACTCCTTTGTGAACACCAGCTTTCTTGGCGTTGGGCGACTTGCTATAAAGGAAAAGGGGAAAAATAAAAGGGATAGATGTGTGGCGTGCTCTATGGAGAGCAACTTCTCTTATTATTTCTAACTTTTTTTGAAATAGTTTTTTATCCGTGCGTTTAACGCACGGGTGTAGCACTAGTTCCATTCTAAATACTGAAGAGTGAAGTAGAGAAATCCTGCATAACCATCTATATTTCAATTTCTTCCTAAATACTGAAGTCTCAAAAAAAAAAAAAAAATCATAAATTGTGTTCCTTTGCTTTTTGCATATTCTTGATAAACTGTGGTGATCCGAAGGATAATTTTCTTCCTTGTAGGTGAAAGGAGCTGTTTTGCTAATAAGATCAAGGCCCTTGACCGGTTGAAGGCAAAGCTTCTTGTGATAATGACAGAACAAGGAATTTCCAGTGTAACGAGCATTAACAAAGATGATATGGTCGATGTGTGGGAGCAGGAAACAAGAAGGTACATATTTCAAAGGTACAAGCATGTACACGATATAAAAACGGGTATCCAACTGCTTGACCTGAAATCTGTTTTGGTTGGAAATATTGACCCTTTTATTTCTGCTCACATTCTAAGTAGACACACATGTAATACAGTGTGATATCAAATGCCTAAATTTTATCTTGTCTGGTTGATTGCCAGATCTTTCCCATGATGTTCCTTTCTTGATGTCTTCCACATTTGCAATAGCATCACCTAAACTCAGAGCTAACACATGTTAAAGATTTTCAGATTTGAATAGAAAAAAAAAAAACGAACATACTTGATTGTTGGATTGGAGGTCTGACAGCTTCAGACTTTCACCCATTAATAGCCTCTTAATGAAAAAACAAACGCCCCCCTAGACTTTATGAGTCACTAGACTATCACTACTCTTTAGTTAAAAAGAATACTACAAAACTGCATACCAAGTATTTTTGCTAATTCATTCTTTGGTTTGAAGTTTTTTGTTTGTCTTTTCTTTGTAGGTTCGAAACCATCTTTAATCTATCTCTCTCCTACTTTCTTAAATAAACGGGTAAATATTCCAATTTTGTCAATTTAGGGCTTAAAATGTCTAATGTTGGGTAAATCAGGGTTTTTAAGCCCTAGTTTTGATCAAACTTCGTGGGCATTAGGCCCTATTTTGCAATTTTATGGAAATTGTTGAGCCCCAAATTGAGAAAATTTATAGGGATTTTTGCATGTAAATTGTCAAAAAGCCTTGGTTTGGGTAAAATTTGACACACGTCAAGCCCCATATTGACAAAAATTGAAATATCAGACTCTTGGTACCACTCCGAAGAGGAGTTCAGACC
Source organism: Adenophora triphylla var. japonica (assembly GCA_022495995.1). Lineage (NCBI taxonomy): Eukaryota > Viridiplantae > Streptophyta > Magnoliopsida > Asterales > Campanulaceae > Adenophora > Adenophora triphylla. Next base: position 108,154 of record JAFEMH010006738.1, on the reverse strand, counting down.
CTAACAAAATTAAAACTCTTGGATTGGAAAATAGTAAAAAAAAAAAAAAAAAAAAAAAAAGTTTCCAGAAAATATTGGTAACTTGGAAAATAACTAAAAGGAAAATAATATAGACAAAAAAGGTTAACCAATAATGTTAAATTTTCTAATTAAGTTTCAATTTAACTTTGGGCAAATTGCAATTCAGTTACCTATGTTTGTATCAATTTTGCAATTTGATTCCCAACATTGAAAAAGTTGCAAGTCGATTCCTAACATTGACATTTTGTTGCAATTTAGTATAAAAACTAACAAATTGTTAATTTTTTGACGGAATTAAAGTCATGTGCCATGTAAATAACTTTTCAAGAGGCATGCTAATCATTTCATTTGGAGAAGAAATAAATTACTCTTTAACATCAAAATGATGTAGATTTATAACACTTGGTTAATGGAAAAAAACGATCCAAAAATAGAAATTAATTAAAAATTCACATAAAGTAGTGAGGGGTGGTGACTATGGTGCTAATAGTGGTAGTGATCGGTGATGTTGAGGTTGAAATGAATATGAAATAACCAATTATGACTCTTAAAAAATCAAGTACATGACACATGACTTGAATTTTGTAAAAAAACTAACATTTCGTTAATTTTTACACCAATTAGCAACAAAATGTCAATGTTAAGAATAAGATTGTAACTTTTTCAATGTTGGGAACCGAATTGCAAGAGTGACACAAACAAAACATAGGTAACCAAATTGCAATTTGCCGTTAAACTTTTCCATTATTATCATCATAATTACAAAATTGATAGATGGTCAGCAAATTGGGGAGCATCCAAGTCCAGCTCTTGTCTCATGATGCAGTTGATGAACCACTCACAACTGAAGGTCCATATTCCCATCTTCACGGCTGAGAGTGCTTCATCTATGTCCTCTTCACTTGCAACAAATATTGTGTTATGTGGAATCTTCATTTTGTTTACATCACAAATAACCTGAATTTGCAACAAAAATCATAAAAAGGAATACTACACTCAAACAAGAGTACTAAACCACCAAATGAAATGACGTCACAAGAGAGTTGAACGGAAGCATTAGAAAGATAAACTATAATGAATCGGGGAGCTAATTCTATATCACATGTTTTTACATGCATGAATCCAAGAATATGTAATCAGAATGGAATGGTCGGGAATGATTTATGGAGCTAATTCATGTGATGATTGGAACATTGATTTTAAAAGAAATGTGCTGCCTACTGTTTTCTAGTCTAACTTTTACCTGAATTTAGGCTTATATTCAACAAGTAGTGTATGCATTTCTTTCACGTAATTTAAGAGTAACTTAGCAGAAATTAGTTGATAGGACCTTATCTTTTACAGGGCAAAAGTTAAAATGTATTCCTATATGTAGACAAGTTTAAATTTGAGAGATCAAAAAGAAGAGGTGGGTTGAAACTTGAAAGGAGACCAGAAGAGTTTAATGAACTTACATTTCCACCAGCTATCCTCACAATGGTTGACAGTGTGCTAACTGGGAGCTGGACATGAGCTCCAAGGCATATGTCATAACTTTTAAGCAAAGCTCGTGGATTCATCCTTGCTCTAAGTATAGCACTTTTTAGCTCCGTTGCATACTTCAACTCATACTCTTCATCTTTCAGAATAAAAGGCACTTCATCTGTAGATTGAAAGGACAACAAGACTGAGTAAAAAGGAAACACATCAAGATTATTACATAAACACCAGAAATATAAGCTACATCCTAACTCACCAACAAATCCGCCTTTTCGGAAGCTTTCTTTTAACCAACTAGGTGAAATTATCCAAGCACTGCATTACAAAACTATATTTAATAAATAGCATAGCTATGTTGATGCACATGATTAAAAATCAATTGGAGCATGCAAGTGCGTTCGCACTGTTCATGTGAGAATGCCATGATAGAAAATGTAAGAACTCCTCGAGGCAAGGACTATATTCGTGACAATTTACAAGGGAGTGATGAGTTGGCGAAAGGGACAAGCACAGGATAAAATGCGCTGTCATATGCGTGATTTTTAATGTACCTTTAATCATCAGGGATAGTTGTTTACAATAAGTGGTCTTTCTCTTTGGGCAGCTTAACCAAGTGCAATTTTTCAAGAGAAAATTATCAGAGATAATAATCTACACCAAACAGTAATGTTGTTGTACTAATACTTGCAGAGCTCCTAGAAGTTGATGATTGTAACTGATCTAGAATCACCAAAGACTACTTGTATATGCTGGTTTCAAGAGCAGAGAATAATCACAAAAAGCCACCTCAAACACCACTCAGAATTCTGAAAGTTACTCCCTCTGATGGTCATTCATTTTGAGACGGGGGGGAGTAACATTCTCCTAACAGTTTCCCTCTTTATATACTTGGGAGAAAATGCATAGGTAGACATTCACAAAACAGATACATGCCAAGTAATTATAGGGAGAAATTTTAATAGTGAAAGTATGATATATACGTGTAGCAGCAATAGCAGTAAAACTATCCACAATCAATCCAAGAAAACTGACCCTGAACAGAGAGCTGCGCAGAAATTTAATGTTTTTCTCACTTTCCCTGTAATCACATGTGTGGTTGAGCCTCCATCACATGTAACAATGCCACCAAGATCTTTGATTATCTACATCAACAGCATTGATATAAGAAAGTGAGATTTATCAGAAGCACATATAAAAAATGCGGATTAAGACCAGCATCAAATTAATAAGTAAAAGTGTAATCTTCTCTAATGCATCGAACAACTATTATTAATAGTATTATAAATAGCACACCAGCAACAATTATTATAATTTCATTCATGGGGATAAATAAATTTACATTTTTTTGGTCAAAGTTGATTCAAGTTGACCAACAAAGACTAATAGGAGAGTTTTGGGGGGAGTGGGGGACAAAGGGAGTAACAATTATAGGTATTAAAAACGCATGAAAAGTTGCATCTCCCATGCCCAAATTATGGACAATCCCGTTAGTCCCCAACTTATTATGAAGAATCCTAATTCTTCATATCATAGTCAAAACGGAATTCATAATCACTGGATTATCAAAAAAACCACATTAATGCAAACAGGGTATAACTTATCTATTTAATCGAAGCACTATATTGAATTGGTGATGAAAATATTAGCATTAACAGAACATAAACTAGTCTTAATAGTAAAGCAGTATAGTAATTGGACTGACCTTGGTGAGATTTGATTTTTTAGCATCATCCGCAATATCCATCAGCATGATTTTAAAGCTTTCTCTTCTAGACAGAAGTTCCTCGCAGGCATTATCTTCTGCTGTTGTTTTACCATGTCTATACTCTTGTTGATTCATCTCCAAAATACTAAAGCTTGAAGGATCTCTAAGAGTAAAATTTTCCAAAGGTTTGTTTCTAGAAAAGGCTTGGGAGCTTCTCAAACAACAATCATTAGTTCCATCACTTTCTGAAACATGGTTGCAAGAATTTGATTGACAACCCTTCAGATAACTTCCCTTAACTTTTTTCGACTGTAGTGAGGTACACGAAGCTTCCCAAGTCCTCTTCCGTGAACCTAATGCAGAACAGGAAGAATGCTTCTCACCATCAACTTCACATGACGGGATTACTTGATCGTTAACCAGGTCTCCGCAATCTAGCATTGAAACAAAACTGTGAGGAGATGAATTTTAGAAAGAAATATACACTATAAATAAATGACACACTTTCCTGTTTGATCAGTCCCAAAATAAATGTCACAATTCTAAGTTAGGAAATAATCTTAGTGCAATTTTACCATTGTACATGAAATGCACAAACAAGTAAAACACATTTCTTAAAAGCGTCACAAGTCAAATGCGACATATATTATGGGACGGGGGGAGTATGATTTTGTATTCAGTTAAGATAACCTTTTCCCAATAGAAAGGACCCCCTTATTTGACTCTAAAACAACCACTTCAAACAACAGCTCTCTGAAGCTGCGGGGAAACAAGTTCCCATTGGCACTTTACAAGGATCCATATTAGGAAATCTTTTGCGTGGGAATCAACACCAATTCACCAGATAATGTTTCATATGCATTTATGTTATTTTCCACTGCCAAATATTTCTATGAGGAATCAAACCAAGTGCACTTCTTAACAAGCTCCAGGAAAGCATACAGAAGAACTTTAACGTAGAGAATTACTTGCTTTCGATAATTGAAGATATGTGAAACAAATCTGAAGTTCAGAAATAACTACAATAAAGAGTGTACAAACATATAGAACACACAATGAACTCAAAACATATAGTGTGACAGAAAACCTACATTGCGATCACCCAATACAGTAGGATTCATCCTTTTGTGACCAGAAATTAGGTAGGGATGGGACATGATCCGAATTTCTAAATCCAGAAGTGAAAAAGAACATACAGTATGAACACAGTTCACGAACCATATTAAATTCATTTAGGTGACTACATTCTAGTGAATAAAGACTAATACTTAAAATTGTCTCTCCAAACAAATTAGTGGAACAGATATATTTGCTTCAAATGTCAGAGTAGTCAATTTACAATCTCTTCTAGAGAATTGAAATTGCAACCTTGAAACCCCAAATAGAATGGAAGAAGGAAGAGAAAGGAAGGGTATATGATCCTTTGGAATCAATGACTCTTTAGAGGTAGTTTAGTGTAATTTTGGTAATGAAAAATCACATACTGGTCCAAGTTGATAGGGAACCAACATAATCATAAAATTTAAATTGATTCAGATATATAGCAAAAATCAGGACATTTTTGCTTCTGATTTCATCCCCATGCCTGACTCATTGTTAATCTAATAGAATCATGGGTACATCCAGGAACTACAAGCAGAATAACATTATAAAACAACTGCATATCTATGTTAGCAGCAAAAACAGCAGATTACTTACCATCCATTAAGAAGTTATCTTTCAGCATTTCATTAGGTTGAGAATCAGCAGCTGCAGTAATCTTCTGATTTACCGCGATGGGAGGATCATATTTCTGGGCTATACCTCCTATCTCTTGATTCGGAACTACAGCAGATGGTGTCAACTTTTGAAGAGGCTGAAGCAGAAAAGGCAGCATAACAGGATCTCTACTGCTAGCTGGATTTTCATTATTCAGATGGGAAACCATAAGGGTTGACCTGCCAGGAAAGGATAATGCCTTGCGAATATCAGCCTTAATAGGGAGTCTACGAGCTCTACCATTCGTATTCACCTCACCAACTGAAACAAAGCCCTGCACTTTGCCCACCAATCAGGAATAGAAGTATACCAAATGACAACTGAAAGTCCGAAACTACTCGTGATAATGACATGAGATCATTAGTAGTATAAGAAGAGAAGTACAACATACTCTTAAACAATAGTAATAAAGTTCTGTTAGTATGTAACAGGCACCACATATTATTCTTTCTTGAGCTTTGGCTTGAAAAGATACGAAATTTTTGCAAGTTGTAAAGAAAGGGATCATTAAAGTACAAAAGCACCCACACTCGGTCCAATTTAAGAAACTTCCTATAATCTGCACCAATGGTGAATCTCACATCTCTAGCACATCTTTGGCTAAACTCAACCACAATCCACGAACCGCCATCCACGGCCTAGGTTTCACGTTTACGCAACTCTATCACCAAATTTCAACCTACACCATATTTCAGTGTATACTTGCAAAACAAAAATTATTGAAGCGAAAAATAGAGGTACTAGTGCATCTTTACTAATAGATTCTCACAAAGTAGTTTTTCTTAGAATGTCCCTTAAATGAAAAATAGATATTCATTAGTGGCGGAGGGAGTATAGAATATTAAAGAGACTATTTTCAAATCACATGTTGTGTTTAGCTGACTAAATTGGTATCTACATGACTTTTAAGGTAGTCAAGTCTTTTTGCCTGTTCATACCCACATAATTTAAGGGGATATCACAAGTATAGTGATGACTGATGAAATAAGTGAAGAAAAAGGGAGCTTGTTGCATAAGAGCACAAATTACAGTAAAAAATTGTTATTTAAGGCAATATAAGTTCATGATGGCAGGCACAATGGAAGTAAGTAGACTTCGTCTACTTAGTTGACCAGCAGAATATATTATAAAGAACGAATACCGACACTCTGGGATACCTGTTTAAGCCAAAATCCTTCAGATTCCTTGTCCCCCCAGCAGAATATAGAACGAATACCAACACTCTGCAGCCTCTTTCTCAAATCCATGTACATGAGTTGACCAACACCCTGCTAGTAATTAATGTCAATACTAAGCTGTGTTAACTCCAATATGACATGGCAAAGACTGATGTTAAACTAAGAAAAAAATGCCTAGCCAATGCTACTACTGTAATCTGGAGTAGTGCAGCAATTTATTTTGAAATGTAGGTAAATACACTGAAATAAGAACTTCAGTTACAAAAGGAAACAAAACATAATATGTAAAAGCTGATAATAATGCTAGAGGCTCATTTTGTAAATCCTTTAAGGCTCCAGCCTTATTGTACATATACTCGTATAATACACTGTTTCACATTTTAGACAAAGTATTTGCTGTAACCTCTCAAAGTTAACTAAAACTTTGGATAAGAGGAAGAAAAAAAATAAAGATGAGTGGTAAGAGCTAGTAAACCTTTTGCTGATACATGGACTTGACAGCAGCAAGTGGAACCTCAGCATATCGAGTATCAGCAGGGATGATCTGGTAAGTTATTGCAGCAACAACCTACAGACAAAGATAGGGTTAAACTATTCCTACAAGCAGATGGTGTTTGTTAATAACTTTAAACCAAAAAGAATAAAGAATACAGTGCAAAAATTTGTGAGCATCTATGACTGTATTTTCACAAGAGTAATCAAGATTGCTACAGGATGTTTTTCACAATCATTAACAGCAACAAATAGAATTACTCATAGTAGTTGTCCAACTATAGCGATGTGGGTATCTCAATAATTATGAAAGAATACTTAATATTTAAAGTCTCAGTAATTAGAGTGACTATTGCACATTATTCCATAAAATGCATAGCTTTACTAATACAGATGAATATATACAGGAATCTGTTGAACAATAACTACACCATAAAACTGGCAGTTGTTAAGTGCTTTAATATTAAATGCAATCCTACCTCTCCAGGTCTTTCCTCAGACATAGATTTCAAAAGCAAAGTGCAATATTTCCTGCAGAGAAAAACAGCAAGAGGTCATCTCAATGACCACATATACTTGAACAAGGAAACTGCTGAATTCTTTGATAAGGACAAGTGTTCTAACAAATTGCACATAAAGCATATAATAGAAAAAATGTTTGCAAATGGGGGTGGTGATGAATGTTAGCAAGTGTTTCAATTTAAAAAGAAAGCAGTCATTAAAAACAAGTACATGGATACATACCCATTAAAGACACATCTTTCAAGGAACTTTGATTGCTTTCCAGTATTCGCTGCATAGTTCATTGTGGGTAATTCTTCCCTGTATATTTTCAATACCTCCTACCACACCATGAATATAGAATACATAAGCAATAGCCTTGAAGTGATAGGAGATAAGATGACATAATAAACAACAAGAAATCAAAATATTTACCATGTATCACATAAAATCACATTACTTTTATTAATAATAATACATGCAGCAAATATGATCCCATGACTGAACAACTTTTCGTGTTGAGATGCAACATCAGATTTGCAACTTGTGAGCCAAAACTATGCTCACCACCTTTCTACTTTATCGTTATGAGTATCCATGGATAAATATGATTCAATAACTGAACCACTCAGTTTGTTTCATAGGATCCAGCTATCGTGTACTAATAGAGTCGTACCAATATGGGCACACTTAAGTAAATTCATGATATGATAGTCTTTGCGTTGATGACTTACTCTTATGGCATTGATGTTAAATGTCATTAAATGCATAAAACATTGTCTAAAATGTGCCCGAAGGTCCCAGATAAAGTTTTGTATATTTTTCTCATTGATCAACAAATTTTAGGAAGATCACATTGGTTAAGAAAATGGAAGTGATCTCCATTCAAAGTTAATAAACAGAAGATACCACAAAGAAAACTCTTGCTGCAATAAAAGTGAAGGATACTTAAAAAGGAATAGATATGCGTGACCCACTGACCCCGCGAATGAAACAAAAGTAAATCACCCTTGACCATAAGATTCATAATCAACCTATCAGTAAATATCTTATAATCGATACAATTTTTCAGTAACTCTTTTATTTGAAAGGAAGTCTATTGACCAATTAAGATGGTAAAAAACAAAATATTTAAATTTCATTCAATTCAGTCAAGACTCTAATGTTATCACTTACCTTTCAATAAAGAGTAAACAGCACATGCATTTTTATAGGTTTTCATACCATTGGCTGCTCACTATGCCAGTGCCTTAGTATAATTATCATTCCCATGACTTCTATGAAAACGGAAAAACACTTACAATGTCTCAAAGTTTTATTTTCACAAACAAATGAAGCCGATTTCACGCATCTGGGTTAGTCTCGAGTATATTCCTTTAGGTCATATTTCCAGATGACTTGAAAACTTAAATTGTAGAGACAGGATGGAGAATCTCCTGCCTTATGGAACACCCTCAAAAGAGAATCTCCTCTTCTCTTTTGAGGGTGTTCCATAAGGTAACCCATTTCACCTTTACCTAATACTCCGTCCCACTACAAACTACACACTTTCCTCATAGGGCGTCCCACTACAAACTACACACTTCCTAAAATGGAAATGTTTTATTATTTTTATATTAATGGGACCCACATGTCATACTCACAACAACAATTTTTATTTTCTACCCCACTTTCTCTCTTCTACCTCACTTTTCATACTCACAACACCTACTCCACTAACACTTTTTCTTAATTCCCGTGCAAATAATAAATGTATAGTTTGTAGTGGGACGGAGGGAGTATTTGGTACAGTGGCACAAATGAATCGGGAAAGAACACAGGAAACGTAGTAGGGATAAAGGGGTAGTAACAAAGAAGATGAGGGTAAGTACCATATAACGGACAATTAAAATAGGTTGGTTGGAAATAAAGAATAATACTCACCCTTTCAGTTAACAGAAATCATTTTTTGCAAAAAGGAGACGTTTGGCAAGGAGCATTTTGAGTCAAAGCCATCAATTTGCATTGATACCCTTAACATGATTGTAAGAATCATATGTGGGAAATATTTTGCATAAATAACTAGGGTGTAATCTGGATAATGGGTAAAATCTTGATCCCAAATTTGCACTACTTAAGTTAACGAAGTGCTGGTAGGCCTTGAGAACCAGGCTGTCAAAGCCGAGTACCAGGGTTGATCCAGCTTGGTTTCAGACAGGTCATGCATAGCATAATGAGGCTATTCCAATAGTTCTTATCTCACCTTGTAACATCACTAAAGAGATATGGAAAATGATGTCATTCCTTCCCTTCAAATTTAACCAAGCAAGCTAATAGGAATGAGCATTACTTCCCAAGAATATTTCTATCCCTTCCACCTTGTCTATTGGAAAATCGCTTTGTGCCCATCAAGATGTGATTCATCCCATAAACAAGGTACCTTCCATTACTACAGCCCATGTTTTAGGAGGACCTCAACATGGTGTACGTCAATAAAAGACACAAGTCTGCTATTATATATAGCACCCCAAAATTATAGGTAAGCAGACATTTGAAATATAAATATTGGAACTTCAATCTCTAACTGAGAATTATACAGCTAGCAGGCCTTACCCTTCACTGATTCTACATATTGTTGTCGGACTTAGGCTAAAACAAGCTTCTCATCATTTACAACTTTTTCTGTTAACTAGCAGATATCAAGGCGCAAAAAGTTAAACTTAGGGTGTGTTCCATTATTCTTGCCATCTACAACCAACCGATTGAGTTATTTTTTCCTTCTAGTTACCATGCAACTCTCTAGGATACTAGGATTTCTCAGCTCTTAGTAACCGGCCCAAAGGGAAGCTTTTTTGCCGCCTATCTAGGTTGTGAATTAACTTTCATAAATGAAAAGTGTTAACATAGATTTGTGGTTTTTGCAATGACAGTTATTAGAGGTCCCGATTCATGTTATGTCTGGTTACCACAAAAGTTGTAATGAGATCCAAGAAGAAAGAAGAGGGCAATCTCGCTTATCCTAAGTTAAGAAGTGAAGATTTGATAATCCCTTTCTCTAATCCTATTTTCTATTTCTCATCCTCAAAAGTCTGTCACGCATAGACAAGAAACTGTACTCCAAATGAGAGCATATGCAGATCTGCTACCAATTAGACTCAACCTCCAAGCATTCTCATCATTTACATCCATCTTTATGTTGTGAAATTGGTGATACTCCGTTGCAATCAAGATAAGGAAATCAACACACCCACACGTACAAGAAAGAAACAATCACACACAAGAACACAAGAGTTGTTTACCCGGTTCATTCACCAACTCGTGAACTACGTCCGGGGGCAATTGCCAAGCCAATATGTATTCTAATATGTTGCTACAACTCACAAATCTGTTCTAGGCCGTCACTATGCTTATATAGTAATACAAGGAAACCCTAAATCAATATTAAGAAGAGTTCTAATCAAAATAGGAAACAAATCTGCTGCAGAAAATTCCCACCCGACACATGGGCGGTCGCCCACCACAACATGGGCGGTCGCCCAAGATGAATAACCCACGAACCAAACTTTCTGTCCTCCTGGGCGGTCGCCCAACACCCCCTTGGGCGGTCGCCCATCACCCCAGAAAGTCCTCCCCGATTTTCCTTCTTGATTTCAGCAACTCCTCCGACTTAGACTCCTTTTTCCTCATAGTTTAGGACTCCAATCCCAACAATCTCCCACCGGAGACTAAACTAACAAGCATAGAAACACCCATCAGCTCCCACCACGAAGTAATGACCTTCGAACACATTTCCCCCTCATCCATATTGGCTTGACACTACCGCACCTCTCCTCAAGTACTAAGGCGAGTTGAAACCAAGCGACGTTTCAACCTCTCCGTGTTAGATGATTCTTGCCTCCCCAAATCAGCTTCTACCTTGATTTCTCCCCGCAAGTCTAACTTCGCCTTCTCCCTCCAGACCCACCTTCCTCGCAATGCTTCCCCTTGAAACTCGGACACACCTTGTTTCTTGCATCGTCTGTTCTTGGTCTGAATCCGCTCTCTGTTAGGGCACTTGGACTTCCACACCACGTTGATCAACTTTGAGTCCCCCCCAACATACCGTTTCTTGATGTCTCCCCTTTTTACACCAACAGGCCGGTTCTTTAGCCTCTTACTCCCACCGGAACGAACATCGACATTGTAGGTAGAGTACAACATCTTCCTCTTAACCCCATGAGCCAACACCTTAGCCCCTTTTGTGATTTCCCAAGACCCACCAATGAAAGAAACACCATACCCTTCACTGTCAAGTTGTCCCACAGAAATCACCTTTCTCCTCAAATCCGGAACATGCATCACGTTGTGTAGTTGTAAAACAGCCCCGTTAGGTGTCTTCATCATCACATCCCCCTTACCTTTGATCTTCAATGGTTGACCATCACCAAGATAGAGAACCCCAAAATCTCCAATTTTGTATCGCTTCATTGATTCTGCATCCCCACTAGCATGACAAGAAGCTCCAGAATCCAACACCCAATCTTCACCCGACTGCTCCTCTCCTAGGATTAATACATCACCACCATCATCCACCACGTTAGCACCACCATCTTTTCCCGGACAGTCATAACTGATATGCCCCAATTCACCACAATTGTAGCACTTGACCTTTTTCCCCTTTTTCGGTCTTCCCCTATTTCTCTCCACCCTAAGTGCAGCCCCATCTACGGAAGATTCTCCCCTTTTCTCTTTCCTTCGCAACTCCTCTTGAAGGATGAGATCTCTAACCTCCGTATACACCAATGCTGTTTTTGACGTACTAATCGTTGTGACAGTAACCTCCCAACTATCAGACAATGACTTTAGTAGAAAACAAGCTAGCACTTCATCGGAGAAAGTAATATCAACACTTTTCAATTGGTCCACCATACCTTTGAAATTGCCGATATGACTTGCCGCTGTCTGCCCCTCTGACATCTTCGCATTCGCAAACCTCTTTATCAAATGCACCTTATTGATATTCGACGGCTTCTCATACATGTCTGACAGCGTTTGTAGCAACTTCACCGTTGTCTTGGCCTCCATAGCCTTCCGTGCAACGTCGTCGGTTAGGGCACTCCTTACCGCTCCTAACGCCTTCCGATCCAACGTCTCTCAATCCCCTTGTGACATGTCTTCGAGCTTCGCCTTCAAGGGTCCATGAAGATCCTTACAATAAAGGTAGTCTTCAATCCTTGTCTTCCAAAACGTGAAATTCACACCGTTGAATTTCTCGATTGAGTTCTTCATCTTGACTGCTTCACCAAAATTCCCAAGAACGCGATTCAAAATTAATCAACTAATGAAAAGATTTTGAATCCTCCGAACCAAAGCTTTGATACCAGTTGTTGTGAAATTGGTGATACTCCGTTGCAATCAAGATAAGGAAATCAACACACCCACACGTACAAGAAAGAAACAATCACACACAAGAACACAAGAGTTGTTTACCCGGTTCATTCACCAACTCGTGAACTACGTCCGGGGGCAATTGCCAAGCCAATATGTATTCTAATATGTTGCTACAACTCACAAATCTGTTCTAGGCCGTCACTATGCTTATATAGTAATACAAGGAAACCCTAAATCAATATTAAGAAGAGTTCTAATCAAAATAGGAAACAAATCTGCTGCAGAAAATTCCCACCCGACACATGGGCGGTCGCCCACCACAACATGGGCGGTCGCCCAAGATGAATAATCCACGAACCAAACTTTTTGTCCTCCTGGGCGGTCGCCCAACCCCCCCTGGGCGGTCGCCCATCACCCCAGAAAGTCCTCCCCGATTTTCCTTCTTGATTTCAGCAACTCCTCTGACTTAGACTCCTTTTTCCTCATAGTTTAGGACTCCAATCTCAACACTTTATTCTGTTGCTGTTATACCATGTAGACACACTTTTATATTTGAAGCAAACTCATACTATATGCATGACAATTGATAAATGAAAAACAAAAAGAATGGACAAATGGTCTCACATGTGCAAACAGCCAAAAAAAAAACATATTTACCTGAAGCATGGACTTTGATTGAGTGTCTGAATCTTTAGGGTTCACAAGCACGAAGAAACATTTACCTGATTCAATCACTCAGTTAAAGAAACAGTAACATGCCAAAGATAAAATCAATATGGAGTAATAAACAAAGAGATTTATACAGCAACATACTACCAACATCTTCAGAAGTCAAATGCTGCCGATGATGATCATTAAAGCCATTTTTACAAGTATCCTCTAACACTGCCATAGTCAAGAAACTCTATCAAACACCACAGCAATAACCCATTTACCCTAAATTAAAAGGCGGGACATGGCGCCAAAAGAGACAATGAACCAACTTACTGAAAATACTACTCCCTCCGTCCCAAATTGAATGACCATTTTTTGTCCCAAAATGAATGACTTTTTAAACTTTTTCTTCAAAAAACTCTCTAAATGATTTTTACCAAAAAAAAGATTCATAGTTCATTATAAATTTGTAAAACTAAATTTTTGAAAGTGAATAGCAAAAATATTTATGCATTTTTCTACTAAAAATCAACCTTTTTAAATTGGCTCTTAAATACGAAATAATCATTAGTTTTGAGACAGAGGGAATATATGATTTCTGCCCAAATTACTCAAACTATACTATACCCGCAAGTTACAGAGATTAAAACGAGGGGACATTGGAGTGAAACTCTTTGATTGCATCTACTACCTGAGATATTGATTTTGGCATTTCTTGATAGAGAGATTTGAAGAGTTTTTTTATTGGATACAAGCTTGAAGTTTTTGGCTTCTACAGCAACCTCACAATTTCCTGGAAGAAAAAATCGGAAAAATAGAATTAGGATTTCATACCGATAACAATGGGAGATTACAACTAGGGTCTCAGAAATTATTACCGATTAGTATGGGTGAAGGAAGAGGAGAGGACTTCTTTGGCGGCATAGCTCGGGACTGAATGCTGACCCTTTTGATTAACTTGAAAATGCCAAGATGAAGAGTATTTGCCAATATAGGAGTATATGTAAAGGCGGGAAAGAATTAAGAATTTTTGGCAAACTTCAAAAAGAAGACCGCCAAATCAAGCGTAAAATAGATAACAGAAAATTTTGGGGAAATCAGTTTCTGTATAAGTTACAAAAGATCATGTTCTTAAACATATCGACTTGGTGTTTTAGCATCTAAATTTACTGTTTTAAGGCCTAAACTAGCTATTTTATTTTTCTAGCTTAAACTCACCGTTTTAACGTCTAAACTCACTATTTTATTTTCTAGGTATTTTAAGGCCTAAACTCAATGTTTTAAGGTCTAAACTTGATATTTTTAAGAATGAAAGTGGGCTATTATATCTTATGGAGAAACAGATTTTCCCTAAAACTTACTCAATAGATAATTGACTTGGTTAACCCTAGATGTTCATCAATAGATAATTGACTTGGTTAACCCTAGATGTTCACGATATTTCAGCTTTGGTTAAAATTTTATGAAATCAGAACTAGAACTGGATTAATTGTTTGATTTTGCATAAATTAGAATTAGGATCAAACCAATATACTCCCTCCGTCCCACGTGATAGTGGACTAACTTTTTGGGTGTAGGAATTAAGGAAAAGTGATGTAAGAAAGAGAAAAAGTTAAATGTTGTGAATATGAAAAATTAAATAGGAGAGAGAATGAGTGGGAGGAATAGTGAGGAGAGAGAATGTTGTGAGTGTAAAAGTGAAGTAGGAGAGAGAATGAGTGGGTGAAATAGTGAATATTTTTTGCCATTTTGGAAAGTTTGCATTCACGTGGAACGGACCAAAATAGAAATAAGTTTGCATTCACATGGGACGGAGGGAGTATTATACAGCTAGTTCCAATAATCTGATTTCACGATGTATTACATAGTATACAATATTTTTGTAAAAAACAAAAAATACGACTATTAAAATTATCATTAGTTCTGCTAGGAAAAAAATTAAATTAAAGTGGTCACAATATAGAACACTAGTTTAACACCCCGTGCGATGCGCGGTTTCTTAATTCCTTTTTTAATCAAATTCATACTCTTTAAAATTCCTTCAAACTCTTGCCATAAAAATTTTAGTGTATAATAGAGGGTATATTTTTTAAATTTAATGTGGATAACCAGATTCTCTCTTAATTGATCAAAAGTTCAATTGAATTTGATCACTAAAATTGAACTGAGACTATTTTTTTGGGTTGAATAAGATATATTATAAAACAAATTGAGATAAAAGTATTGATGCTACCAAAAAAAATAGGTTGCACAGGAAACTGATCGGGGTAGCAACGGTGGTCGGACCGGAAAAGCACGCTCCACGCGATCCTAAATAATGTGGGACCTACAAGAGAAAACACCGTTAGGGTGGGGGAATTTTCCCCCCAAAAACCCTCCGGCGTGAGAATCATTAATCTGATACATAACATTTCATAATTTTCTATATGTAGAGAGAGAGAGAGAAGAGAGAGAAACTCATAGTAAAACATACCTTTGAAATGAAATGGGAGGAGTATATATATCCAAGGGTGATGTCATCAATGACATCACCATCCACACCACTTTCCTTTGCCACGTGTCACGCCTGCAATGGAGGGAAATCTAACAAAAGACTTAACATTTAACATTTAATCATAAATCATGCGCCATTACATGCACATATATCACACGAGAATCAATCATGCGAGATCCATCTACGACATGCGACAATCATAATATTATCAGCATACAACACGACATGATACATACGGCATATGATATACGAGAACCGATCCATATGCGGGAATCAAGCCATAACCGCATAACACGACATTTGGCTAAAACCATCACCGTAACCCTAGCATGCGACGTATAACGTGCGGCATATATCAATATAACACGTAATATGCGGCATATAACATAACATAGGGGGATCCACACCATTGGCGACAACCAAGAAACCCCCTCCCCTCTTGCCGGGGTACTAGAACCACCATGCAACATCCTCATAAAATAGGGGCCCACATAGACCCTATTCAAACTTGGGTCGGGCAAACATTTAACGGGAATAATATTTTGCCATGGCGCATCAAGTATTTTAGTTAACTATGTGTTATAACTATTTTATAGTAATATTTATTTGCATATTTTAATATCAATTTATGTTAAATAATAAAAAAGTAATTATTTTTATTAAATACATTACTTATTATTGAGTACATAATATTCTTGATCTGTGATGAAATAATTACATAATTAAACTATGAAAAAGTAAATTTGATATACTAATACTATGCATTGGATTGAAGTGTAAGTATATAAACTAAAGAGTAGGTCTGCTGAGAAACGCGTTTCTCCATAACTATGGAGAAACGCGTTTCTCCATAACTATGGAGAAACGTGTTTTTAATAGCCAGAAGCTTTGCATTTGATATCTAGAAAAAAAAAACCCAAGGCCAAGACCAAAGCTTCTGGATATCCAGAAGCTTTGGGTTTGATATCCAGAAACTGTTTGGTGCATATCCAGAAGTATGTGAAATGTATATCCAGAAACTGTTAGGTGCATATCCAGAAATGTGTTAGGGCATATCCAGAAATTGCTATTGAAGGTTTCTGGATATCCAGAAACCTTCAAATGTATATTCAGAAACCATCAAATGAATATCCAGAAACATTTTGACAGTTTCTGGATATTCATTTGAAGGTTTCTGGATATCACTTTCATAAGGTTCTGGATATCCAGTTCATTGTCGCGCGACAAGTCGGGACCCGTTTCTCCATAACTTATGGAGAAACGCGTTTCTCCCTATATTTTGGCTAAACTAAATTAAAATTTTTCTGTATCATTAAAATTAATGTTACATATAACTTGTTAATTTCTTTAAAAAAATGTACTCTACTTTATTTTTCTTTTATTTATATATTATTTTAGACATAATAAAAATCTATTAACAATATTTTTCTTATTTAGAAATACAATGATAAAATAAAAATGAAAGTGAGATATATTATAAAACGAAGGGAGTATTTTGTAAAACAATTCTAAACATTAACCAAAATTAAATGACTAAGAGGCCTGAAACCCCAAGCACGAAACCCCAATCACACAGCTTTCTTCAACTTAATTGATGCTTCAAAAATACAAAAGGGCCTTTGATCTTCCTTCTTGATAAATGTTGTAACAATCAATCAAACTAATTAAATATTTATAAATTGAATTAATTAAATTAATTATTTAAATAATCATAAATTGATGATGTAAGCATATCATTTTGGAGGAAAATTTTTTAATGTGGGTATGCCATGTGTCATCGATGATGTCAGCTGGTGATTGAATTAGTAATATGTTATAGATTAAATATTAATCTTTTATCCTGTATATTTTTTCAAAATCAGGATCAAACCAAATAATCGATTCTATAGGAATTTGAAACCAAAATCAGATCAATACCATTGATTTGGTCTGATTTTAATTGGTCCGATCCGATTCTATCGGTCCGATCTGGTGCCATGTTTTTTTTCACAACCCTAATTAAGACTTTTAATATATTTTTAAATGTAAAATTAAGAAAAAATAAAATCTTCTGGTTTTTTTTTTAAATATAGAAAAATCGATTTTACAATCCTAAAAGTGCTATTTTTTCAATTAAAATTGTCACTTTAAATAAATAAGGACAAACTATTTAAATAGTCCCTCTAATATTTGCTTCTTATAATAAATTTGGTCCTTGTACCCAAATTTTAACTTCGTTAGATATGAGTGTAGGTACCCTAGTCTGGATATCTGCCATGCCCCAAAATTCATAATCATGCGAATCTCGAGGAGTGACGAACACAACAATAACAAATTTGAATCCCAAAATGAGAACTGTTTTTTTCCACATAAAACAAACTAAAACTACATATACAAAATCTCAAATCGAGTACATCAAAGCTACTATACTCTTACCAAATAACCCAAATGTGAATCATCTCAAATGTTTACAACTCTATAAACCTTACAAAAGTTATCTATAAAGAACAAAATACATAAATCTAAAAGGCATAAAAGAAATTCCTTCTAGCTTCAAATCTTCTACTGCAAACCATCACGTTCTCAACTAAGCTCCACCTGGAAGGGAAATGGGTGACGAAAAGGGTGAGCACAAATTGCCCAATAAAATAATTGCCAACACAAGAGGTGGCATTGTATAGATAACCCAACCAAAAGCTCCAGCAACAATATTAATCTCAATCACCCATTATATAAGAGAGGAGTGAAAGGATTACAAATGAATCAAGTTTCAAATCAAAGTTCTAAAGTCAAAACTCAATTACACTTGTGGCCAAATGCCAAAATTCAAAGTCGATTCTTTGTTATAGTATCACCTGCGCAAATGACACTATGACTAGTGTGGGGTTTTGGGGAGACATGCTGTCACGACCCTAAACCTAGGCACATTTTGGTCACACGTGGAGCATGCGGGGTTGGGGTGCATTGCATTCCCTATTATGCATTATATGCTATTTGGATTGATTATGTGTTTATTTGGGCATTTCCGTGATTTTAGATGTTGTTAAATTGATTTTGAATATATATGTCTAAATGAAGGAAATGGGAATTTGTGTAGTAAAGTGATGACACTTGAAATTTTAAGTGAAAATGTTATAAAAAGTATGAGGAGCTTGAGTGTAAAAATAAGTATAAGGTGGTTGATTGTAGGTTTTCAAACCTGGAGGGCATATGTGTAATTTTGGGTTATGGTAATATTTTAAAAGCTTCCTCCAAAAGCTTTTTCCTTCCCAGCTCTTCTATTTCTCTCTCAGTACTACGTATCGTTCCATAAACCTAGGGTTACCTTCAGAAAATCCTAAAAATTCAACCGTTGCTCCGTTTCAAATTTTGATTCATATTTGTGATCAGTGAGTTGAATAGAACAAGAATAGCCGATTAAATCATCTTTTTATTTCGGCAAAAATTAGTAAGTTATTATGATTTCTTTCAATAATTGTTCATTCCGTATTTAATGTTGATACTATGGATATATAAATGATCCTTGGTATTTTTGGTAATTTATTTGGATTTTTGGAATGAAACGAAAATGGGTTCTCCGTACTTGTTAGGTTAGCTTGACTTGTCAACATTGGTGATTGCAAGTTCTGAATAAACCAAGAACCTAGTTTCTTGTGAATGGGTTTTGTGGTGATATTATTTAATTTGATTGAGCAACTCGATATTTGACTTGCCTTTGACATTTGGCTAATATGAGAATGCTTCTCCAAACAGTTGAAAGAATGTTTGATAGAGATTGGTTATTGGAGTATTTTTCTTTGAGGTGCTTGCAAATAAGGATGAAAAGTATTAAGTCTTATGAAGTTCAAAATGAGTTAACACCTTTATATGTAGTTTCATTGAGGATGAATTATTATGATTATTTATTAATTCTTTTGTAATAATCTTATCATATGATCATATAAATCTAAGTATAAGTAGAGCTGATGTTTCAAAAGCCAAGTCCCTCTTTAGCTATATGTCTAGTACAACTTTAGTACTACACAATAGATTTTGAAATGGGCCAAAATGATATTGGGTCGGGCTTTAAATATTGACCTGAAAATGCTTGAAAGGCAATTATGAAACTTGAACCAAAGCTAGTAAAACTTGGTAATTTGTTATGAAACCTTTATAGAAGGTGTTGAATGTTGTATCGTGAATATGTAGGGCTACTTATATGATATTGTACCCTTACGTGGTGACCTGTATAGGGTTATTTGTTCTTATAGTGCATAAAATGTATAGTGCACTAGTTCATTAGTTTGGACAGGAGTGATAATACCCTGTTACTGGATTATATATTGTGTAATGAATATGTAGGGTTTATGTGACAAATAATGTGCCCTTATGTGTTTACATATTCATCATTAGTTGTGCACATAGTGTGTAAATGCGTGTTGCACTGTTTCAATTGTTGAGCATGAGTATTCATACCATGTTATTGGATTGTGTTATTCAATAGTGTTGAAATATATGTGCACTATTGTGATTGGTTTAACATGAGTTGCAGTACCATGTTATATATATATATGTGTTGATGTCCCATGGGGTGGACTTATTTTCAAGTATCTGTTATGTGCTTGAATATGGTTGTATCAGCTGATTCTCGGGGGTATATGGAATACTATCACTTATGAGAAGATATTTCATAAGGTGTTTAGATTTCCTTATACCTGTCTGTTCCCCCTTCTGTGGCCACGGTTTGGGGGTGTACAGCTTCTATGGATATGTGCAGTCAGTTCATATGATAGCTGCTATCTTATATGGGTCTCCGATAGAGATCGTATAAGACGTGAATATGCACTAGCAGTTCACAAATGAGCGGAGCATTACTCCCACCGTTATACTGTGTATGATTCAGATGGGAAAGGTAAAGAGAAGGTAACGGAATGTGTTTACTGCTTTACCAATGTGATATTGAGCAACCTATTTATGTGTTGCGTATTTGATATTGAGCAACCTGGTTATGTGTTGCATATCGTATGGCATATTGTTGCATACATAATAGCTTGTTGAGATTTTATCTCACCCCTTCTCCCTTTATTGTTTTAGATCCCGCTGAGACAGGAGGACCGGACCGGTGAGGCCAGGGAGGAGTTTGGACACCTTTTGGGATTGTCAGGGTATGTGTTGATTTGGGGAGTTGGGATTGTCATGGTTGTTATTCTTTTGGGAAAAGTTTTGTATATAAAACTTTTATAAACATGTTTCAGTTATGTGGTGTTGTAATTAACGCTGAGATTGGTTTGTTTGAAAGTTGGCTTGTGTGAGCCTTTTCAGTTGTAGTACTCGTACTTATACAGGTTGTGTTTGTGTAAAACAGGGTTATATACATTGCCTTCGAGTAGAGGGGTTATTTTGAAATGGTTTTGAAAATGGTTTGGATACTTTTCAAGTAATCTAAAGAAAAGTTTTTATTAAGAATGGTATTTTGGGACCCTCCATCATGGGACACGGTTTATAGGTCCGGGAGTTGGGAGGCGCCCACACATGCGCAGCGGAAGTCTTAGCATAAATCACAAAATCCTAGTCATGAATCCGTCTAATATGAATAGATTAGAATTATGAATATAGATTTACTAACCTTTGTTGCGATTTTGTCTTTCGTACACGTATTCGTAATCCAACTTGAATCGTAGACGAAACTTTGATCTTCTCCTTGTTCTTCCTTGTGATGAATCAACAATGGTAGGTCTTCAAGCTTTAGGTGATAAAGCAATCACCCTCTATCGGTAATCCACACACGAACGAACCATGATCTATATCTTATAGAATTGCTAGATGATCCTTTAATGTTGAAACTCTTTTCAATAATTTATGGCTAATATGGAATAGTGTTTTGATCTTTGATTCGTAATCAAAATCAATGAATTAGTGTTTCATAAACCCTAATTTTCGTCTCTCTTGGTTGAGGAAAAAGGGTCTATTTATACTTTATAAATATTCCTAACTTTTAGAAAAAAAAACCCTAATCCAAGCCAAAAATGGACCTTCCAGCAACGACAGTACGAGTCGTCCCTATGGGCATGACTCGTGATCACGAGTCGTCCCTATTGGCACAAATCGTTCCTTCACTTAGTCGTGGCACAAGTCGTGCTCAGGAAATCAGTCGTGCTGATTGATGGCACGAGTCGTGCCTATGGGCACGAGTCGTGCCTATGGGCACGAGTCGTTCCTTCACTTTGGCCCTTGCTTTTTCCAGATTTGAGCCATTTTTCAATCCGTTATTTGTGTGTGACCCTATAGGAATTATATTTATGTTGGTAGTGAGTCGAAACATCGATCCTCACAAGATATAAGTGGTCTCTAGCAAACCATTATATCCACCCAATTAAATATAACATCAAAGTTTGATTCCTTGATAGATCATTGTCACAATCCTTTTGTCTCATGATGTCATATTGAACATAAGTCATGGTCCACGTCAACGTATATTGTTCAATGATTTCTCAATTCCGAATATGTTGATAATCCAAGTGTATTTGATCTCTATCAAATCTCTTGAGTATGGCCATACATTTCATCAACACTATTCATCGAGGGGCCCAAGCAAACATCTCTCTTTACGAGGGACAAATCTCATCATAACTTATCATTCTTCCCTACAAGAATCCAGTCATGCCAATATAGCCCTTATTACTATCCTATTAAAGATAGTGTTAGACTACATCAAACATAACATTCATCATGTGGAAGACGATGATAATCTCAAGTACTAAGGATTCTAATGACACGACTACCATGAGATTTAATTATGACATTTATAACCATAGACCATGACATAAATCTCACAGGTAGGTCATTCCAGTACCTTGTTCTCTAACAAGTACCCATAAGCGTAATGTGCATCCCCATGCATATAATCATCTCTATGATTATCCATTACCAACTTATACTAGTTATTCACAATAACTAGGGACATAGATTATTATAATAAACATATAAAACATATAATAATCAAAATAAACATTCTCTATTATAAATGGTAAAGACGATTACATAACGGTATTAACTATGAGTCAAAATAGTTATAAGCCTAGGGCATAACACCAATAATCTCCCACTTGCACTAGGCCCAATCTCTTACGTATCGTATACCCATGGACCTAACATGACCATCATGCTTTGCTTGTGCAAGGGGCTTTGTAAGCGGATCCCCTATGTTATCGTCGGTTTATACTTTGCATATCTTAACGTCTTCTCTATCTATGAATTCTCGAATGAGGTGGAAACGCCTAAGTATGTGTTTGGATCGTTGATGTGACCTTGGTTCCTTTGCTTGGGCAATGGCACCATTATTGTCACAATAAAGTTCCACCGGATTAGTGACACTTAGAACTACTTCTAAGTCACCAATGAACTTCTTGATCCAAACTGCCTCTTTAGCTGCATCGGATGCCGCTATATATTTGGTCTCAGTTGTAGAATCGTCTATGGTACTTTGCTTGGAACTCTTCCAATAAATCGCACCTCCATTAAGCATAAACACAAACCCCGATTGCGATCTAAAATCATCTTTGTTAATTTGGAAGCTTGCATCTGTGTAACCCTTTACAACAAGATCATCTTCCATCCCTTTAAAGACCAAGAACGCATCCTTAGTCCTTCTTAAGTACTTAAGGATCGTCTTAGCTGTCATCCAATGGTTTTCACCAGGATTAGATTGGTATCTTTGTCATGCTTAGAGCATACGAGACATCAGGTATAGTACAAATCATGGCATACATGATAGATCCAATTGCCTAAGCATATGGAATCTCATTCATTCTCTTTCGCTCACCAGTTGTCTTAGGACACTGAGTCTTACTAAGAGTAACACCATGACCCATTGGCAAGTTTTCTCTCTTAGAATTTTCCATTTTAAATCTTCTAAGAATTTTGTCAATGTAAGTACTTTGACTCAAACCAATCATCCTTTTAGATCTATCTCTATAGATCTTGATGCCAAGGAGGTAGGCGGCTTCACCCATATCTTTCATTGAGAAACATTTCCCTAACCAAGACTTGACAGTCTGAAGTGCAGAAATGTCATTTCCAATAAGTAAGATATCATCGACATACAATATCAGAAATAGTACTATGCTCCCACTGATTTTCATGTATACACATGGTTCATCTTCGTTCTTGATGAAGCCAAACTCTTTGATCGATTCATCAAAACGAAGATTCCAACTCCTAGAAGCTTGCTTCAACCCATATATGGATCTTTGCAACTTGCATGCTTTATTAGAATTTCCTGGATCGACAAACCCTTCATGTTGTGTCATGTACACATCCTCAAGTAGTTTCCCATTTAGGAAATCTGTCTTGACATCCATTTGGCATATCTCATAGTCGTAATATGCGGCTATGGCAATTAAAATTCTAATAGACTTAAGCATTGCAACTGGCAAAAAGGTTTCATTATAGTCTATACCATGAATTTGCCTATATCCCTTTGCTACAATCCTAGCCTTGTAAGTATGCACCTTCCCATCCATGTCGGTCTTGTTCTTGAAGACCCACTTGCACCCTATGGTTTTTACACCTTCAGGTGGACAATCAAGTTTCAAATTTGATTATCATGCATGGATTGTATTTCGGATTCCATGGCTCCTAGCCATTTATCCAAATCAGGAGTGGACATCGCCTCTTGATAGGAAGTAGGCTCGTCATTATCAATGACTTCCACATCATTACTTTCCGATACGATAAATCCATATCTCTCGGGTTCGGATCGTAACCTATCCGATCTACGAAGGACTTGTTATCTTGAACCGGTTTCACAACTCCTTGTGAATTTGGTTCCGTCTCTACTCTTGGTTCCATGTTATCTTCGGGTTCTTGAACTTCTTCAAGATCAATTTTACTCCCACTAGATCCTTTATTGAGAAACTGTTCATCGAATGAACCATGTCCAACAAGGTTCTATTCCTCCTCTCAAATACACAATTCCATTATGGTGTTTCGGGTGGAGTCAACTCTGAAACGATTCCACAGTTTTTGAGATGATTGTCAAACTCTTGGCTTAAATATTCACCACCTCGATCGGATCGAAGTACTTTAATAGTTTTGTCAAGTTGATTTTGTACTTCATTTTGAAATATTCTAAATATCTCAAACGATTCACTTTTGTGCTTCATCAGATAGACATAGCCATATCTAGATAAGTTATCAGTGAATGTAATGAAATATCGAAATTTTCCCCTAGCAATGCTGCTTAATGGTCCACATACATCTGTATGTACAAGGGCTAATAAGTCACTAGCCCTTTCACTACTCTTAGTGAAGGGGGTTTGGTCATTTTACCCAATAAACAAGATTCGCATACCTCATATGATTCATAATCATGTGAGTCTAGAAGGCCATCTTTATGGAGTTTAGATATACGTTTCTCATTTATATGACCAAGCCGACAATGCAAAATGCCATATGTAAGTGTTGTTCACATCATTCGATTTAGATTTCTTATTTACATTATAGATATCTTCAATATCATTTTGTTTCTAATTATCAAGGATATAAAGGCCATTAAATGAATTTGGAATACAATAAAGCATATCATTTAAATAAACAGAAAACTTCTTATTCTCAATAAGAAAACTATATCCTTCATTATCCAAACAAGAAACAGACATAATATTTCTACTCAAATCTGGAATGTAATAACAATTGTTCAAAACAAGTAATAGTCCACTAGGTAAAGTAACTTCATAAGTTCCTACAGCTAATGCAGAAACTCTTGCTCTATTCCCCACACTGTAAGTACCCCAATCCAGACCGCTCTCCATCCGAGCATACAAAAAATACAAAGGGCGAACTTCCGGAGGTCATAACTTTTTCATACGGACTCCGATTAAGATGTGCCATATATGGTTGGAAAGCTCTCGACGAGTACTATCCAATGGTAATGGAAACTATGAAAAATGACTGATTACAAGGAGGTCCATACGGACATATGTGCAAGTATGGCTATTTTGTGGTTTTCCTTGTCAAACACGTCAAAAACATTTCTTAACCACGAAGATTGAAAAATGTGTCCATACGAACATGTTTGTCAACACGCCAAAATCCCACAAAAGTCACCCAAATCCAGGAAAACCAAAAAAAATTCTGATTGAAGAAGTGTCCGTACGGACATGTTTGCAAATTTTCTAAGCCTATAAATACAGGCCTCCCCAGCTCATTTCAAACACATCTCAACTCCTCCCAACCTTCCTGCAACCTTCTGGCAGCCTTCCCCGGCCATTTCGAGCCATATTGGCCCCTTTCGAGGTGTCCCGAGCCATTCTAAGGCCTCCCGAGCCGTCCCGAGGCATCCCGAGCCATCCCGAGGCGATCCCTGTCCATCCCGGTCCGTCCCGATCGACCCCCCGACGTCCCATAAACCCTATTCATCCTCAACCAAACTCCAAACACCCAAAACAGCTCAAAAATGGTCAAAACCCATGAGTTTTAGCGAGTGAAAACGAGAGTTAATTAGGGGAGATTATGTCCGAGTGAGTGCAAAATTTCTCTCCTCTTTAAACCATCCCAAATAAACCACATTCCCCCGAGGAAGATAGACACAAACCAACATTGGTAAGATCTCCTTCCGAATTTTAAATAACTGCTTTTATTTCCGAGCTTATTTAAATATTTATGTTAAACGCTTTGTCTACAATGTAGACATTATTTTCAAAATGCATTTTATTTAAAAGCTCACACACACACACACAACTTTTAAAGAAAAGGGCACAGAAAGACTCGTGTATACGAGGTGACTCGGGTGAGCACTAAAAATCTCTTTCCGAGGTGTAACCTGACCTCCGAACTCAAAATCTTATCACACAACAAAAACAGCATTTTCTCAATGTTTTGGGCATTATCAAAATGGTGTGGCGACTCTACACTTTCAAAACGAGAAATGTCGTTCGCATCCAGATCGGGTAATTTCACTTGGCGACTCTGCTGGGGAGCTTTTGTTTTAAAAACTTCTAAAAAGATTTTTAAAACGTGATGAGGGTCAAACTTTTGTTATACCCCTTCTTTGACTATTGTGTGTGTGTGTGTGTTTTATTTTTTTGTCTTGCTTATTCAGAAAAATAAAAAAATGCATCATAATATATCTGTGTACATGCTTTTAAAACTCATCCTGTAAAAAACTCATGTTTCACTCAGAAAAAAAAAAAAGAATTTTAGTGACCGCACACTACGCGCACTCTTGTCCTGTACACTTGCACACTGCAACCCCAAACCCGGGATGGTCTCAGTTGCAGTTCGATTGGTGTTCCTATACCTCTCTTGCGCGCACGGGAGCATTCCTAATTCCCATCCTAGCCAGTGTCAACCATGCACTTTTGTGTCACACTCTGTCCAAAGACTCGCTTGGTTTTTGACCCAGTCCGTGTCATAAAGCCTAGATGCATATTCCATGTCGACCATTATCTGAGTCAAAACCTAAAAATCAAGATCCCTTGCGAGAGCAAGACGATGAAAGGTCATGCTAAAATCTGACCCGATCTTGATTTTTAGTGTTAACTTAGACAATGGTCCATATCGGATATACGTCAACGCCTATATGACACCATGTCATCCAACTTTTAATGCGTCGTCCGTGAGAATATGACCTAGTCAAAATCCAAAGTCAAAGATCCCTTGCAAAAGCAAGGCAAAGAAAGGTCATGCCAAATTTTTGACCCGATCTTGACTTAGGATACTGGCTTTGTTCACTATTTACATGGCGGAGGCATTGAAGCGTACATGACAGGCTCGGTCCTTAGGTTCATTTTTCTTTTGGTCGGTGGAAACCGCTTGCCCTATAGGACCCTCGCTCGGGGTTGTCCACCCTGGGAGGTCGCAATATAGGTGAAAAATGAGGGGCTTATAGCTGTAGTGACGGGTTCCACTGACCCAGGATCTAGAATAGTTACGAAAAAGAAGAGCAATCTTTTCCAACCATTTAGGATTCTGAGAAAACATGTTTTAAGTGAATTAAAACAACAAAAAAAAATAATAACAAGGAAACTGCATATCGCATGAGCTTTCCCCTTCATCCAAAAAAAAAACCTCCCGAGTCTACACCCTGCCTTTCGCCCACATTGCGAACCTAGAGTGGTTGAGGGTCCCCGGTTGCCGTCTTTTTAGCATTGAGGTCACAAGGTCTGACAGTCCTTCCAGTTCAGCAGTTCGAACGGTCCGTTATTCTCCAATGGCAGGGTCGACAGATAACAGTGAAGGGAATGGTACTCCGCCCCCGGGAAATTTCCAAACGATGGAAGAAGTATGGCAAGCTTTCAAGGCTCTAGAGAAATGCCAAGAAGAGCAGCAGGCTTGGATCGAAAATGCCATGCGTCATCTTGGAACATTTGCAATCCCCCAACTGGATGGGACTTTCATAAAAGACGAGGACATGCCTACTCCCTCAGCTTTTCAGAATTACCAACAAGTCCCTCCATCACAAAGCTAAGGGAACCTAGCAATGCAAAGCAACTCCCGCTCAAAGCACCATTCGATCCTCAGTCAAGCAGCTCCGATTTTCCAACCTCAGCACAACCAGTTTTTTGGCCCCGCTCCGCAAACTCAATATCACCAGCACAACTATGGGCCCGCTCCCTCGGATCCTAATGCCTCTCAATATCCCCTGGGATTCAATCCTTTGCCTCCGTATGAGCCCCGAAGCTACACCTTGAAGTCACAATGCCTGCCAGGGACGGATATACCAAGCAGATACCCCGATGTTTCAAACCTGCCACTTGCCAGACTGCCTCACAGGGCTCATGAAACATTCCCTCAGTTTCTAAACACGGTCCAGCATGGCCTAGATAATCGTGCCCCCGGCTCCGGTCTTGGAAATCAAGGGTATGGACGGGCATACACCCACTTGCCTCCCCAGGATTCCCGAATGGTGATTCCATCAACAAATCCGCCTCCATCTTTGGGAACCGGAAACCTAACCCCGCCTAAAGGCCCCCATGTGGCTTGGTTGGTAGAACATGCAAAGGAGATGCAAGGGAAGAGTGTCCTTAAGCAAAAGGAAAAAAGGTTACCAAACACCTCCAAACAAGAAGAAAGAGGTTACCAGAGCAGTTCACTACAATCAGAATCGGACCCCAACAAATAACGGTCCTCCTCAAGAGAAGCGCTTCCAGCTTCTTGATGATATCAGGATGCCCTTGAGCCAAGTCCTCGACACACTAGTAAAGCGGAACATTCTCAAACCCCTTGAAAATTACCATCCAAAGAATCTCAACCCTAAGCTGGATATGAGCAAATTGTGTGCTTTTCACAACTACCCCGGCCACACAACCGACCATTTCTTCATGTTGAAGAAAGTGGTCCAAGGCTTAATCGAAGAGGGAAAGTTAGAATACCCCCGCGGTCCCAACACAGTCAGAAACCCTTTCCCTAGAAATGACGGGGTAAGCATGGTAGATAAGTCCTCTGTAATTTCCTGTGATGATTGAGGACATGAAGACAGAACTTGGGGCTTCCGCAATGAAGAATTCGAAAGAGAAAATCTGAGAATGGTTGTTCCCCAACAATTATTTCCAGCATCGGGGCACACCAATGGGTGGATTGAATGCTCCCCGGAGATAAGGCGGTTCGAGATAGGTCGAGCAAGTGGCAGCGTAAAAAATGGCATAACTTTCACAAACGCGGACCCGCCAGAATGCGAAAATAAGCACTATGAGGCCCCAACACGATCCAATGATAAAGGGACCCCAGCATCAACGCTGTAGGGTTTGAAGAGCTAAAACCCGAGGAGTCCCTGAGCCAAGATGGGGAATCAGACCAGTGCTACTGCGAGGAGTGCATGATGGAAGACCGAGAGATGGACGACGCCCAAATGGTATCTATCAAAGAATGACTACCGGAACCTTTGTCACGAGCAAGGGATGAGAATAAAAAATTTCGCTGAGGAACTGGGTTACTTTTTCGGGACCCACAACTAGCAAAGAAGAAATGGTTCGGAAGCTTGGTCTCACCCCTCATCTCTTAGAGTCTAGCTTCGAAAAACATCTGGAGTCTGTCGTATTTAAGTTTGAGTCTCTCAAGTCGTCTGACAGCCTTATGCCTAAAGATTATGCATTTGTAGAAAAGACTATGTTTCCTCATGCTCTGAATAGTAAATTCGACCTTTCTGAGTATCCCCTCATTGCCACTTTAACGAATGATAAATTAACTAACAAACTAAAAACAGTTAATAATGATTCACACACATTAAATGAACAATACATTAAAGAAATCTTTAAGCATGTTGTCAAACAAGAGGAAAACCAGGCCTAAGCTGTCGAGGAGGTTTTAACCAAAGTGAATTTGGGGACTGCTGAAGAGCTTACAGAGACGCAAATCGGAGAATTCTTCGTCGACGCCGAGCAAGAAGCGCTGATCTCCCTGCTCAAAGAATTCATGGATGTGTTCGCTTGGTCCTACCAAGACATGCCCGACCTAGATCCCGCCATAGTAGAACATCGGATTCCCCTGAATCCCGAGGCTAAGCCTGTCAAGCAGAAACTATGCCGGATCAAGCCAGATGGTCCTTATAAGTCAAGGAAGAGATCGAGAAGATGCTCCGCGTCGGCTTCACGAGGGTGATCAAATACCCAAACGGCTCTCCAACATAGTCACGGTTACCAAGGCCAATGGAAAGGTGCGCTACCGCGTAGATTTTTGGGATCTCAACAAAGCAAGTCCGAAGAACGATCTTCCACTGCCAAACTCAGACATGCTGATCGACACCACGGCAAATTTCGAAGTTAAGTCCTTCATGGACAATTTTTCCGGCTATAATCAGATCAAGATGGCCGAAAAAGATCAAGAAAAAACCGCCTTCACTACCCCACAGGGAACTTACTATTACGCGGTAATGCCTTTCGGATTGAGGAACGCTGGGGCTACCTACCAACGGGCAGTGACAACAATTTTACATGATGATCCACAAAGAGACCAAGGTGTACATCGACGACATGATCACTCACTCAAAGGGATCAGACAGACAACACCTCACCGACTTGAGAAAATTCTTCGATCGTCTTCGGAAGCAAACTCCGTCGATTTTTTTCCTAAAGGATATCGAGTCTTCTCTTTCCCCCCTCTACACTCTTAAAAACACAAAAAAAAAACAAAAAAAAAGAGAAAAACAATCATACAGTCAAAACCTTATAGGTTCTAGTACTTTTCTCATTCAATCAAATCCTCCTCGGGCATTGTAGTTAAGTCTTTAATTTTCCATACAGGAGTTTTCTTTATTTTCTTGCTAGACTTGAGACATTATTTTGCACCTCACATTACATTCAATGAAATGGTTTTGCTTTATATGATCACTTGCATTGCTCAACAAGTAATTCCCCAAAGGATTAATGCTTTGATTAATTGGTGTGAGAAAGTCAATCGATAGCTCCCCATACACCTTAACATACCCCACACAAGGGCCTCCATCAAGCCATACACTTTCCAAAATCACATCCCTACCATCACCTTGACCAAGTCAACGATGGCAGCGACATCATTAAATGATTGCTCTCATGTCAACAACAAGCTAGGGGATTTTCCTTCCCCCTCATGTGCATCAAGCAAGTTCAAGTAGGGATTTCAAAAAATAAAAGAAAAAAAAAGAGCCAAGGACCCACCACCCACCGCTAGTCAGAAGCTCAATGGAGGAAGGCAAAGGCAAAAGCGTATCATAAGTCCTTAAGCCATATTCAAATTCTTTCTCTTCCGGTGAGAGCAACGATCAAGAAGCAATGAAATCATTGAAATAGCCGTCAAATACAACTTGTCAATGAATCACCTCAAGGCCCGCGCCTCATCATCCAACCTTGCGTTCGAGCCTTTTCGCCAAAGGTCGCACAAATATTCATGCGCTTGCCCCAAAGCCAAACACAGTTCGGCCCCGAACTACGGTGACCTGAGCTCCTTGTCTTAAGGAGAACGTAGACAACCAGAAATGGTTCGGTCATAAACACATACAAATCCACACACCCGGTCTCACCAATGACCTCTGCTATACACAAACCTTCTCTCACACCTGATCCAACTCGATCCTTGATACCGGTTGACTTTCTCCTCATGATTAAACAAGCATATCAAGTTTAATTGTTGAATAACCCGAACATCAACAAAGTTTTTAAGCAAACATGTAATCATTGTGAACAAATCAAGTTTTCAGATGTCTCGACAAGTCTTCTTTTTCTACAAAATAGGAAAAATAGAGTTAAACACTAATTTTCTGTCAGCAAGGGTTTTCATACACTTTTACAAGCTTTTCAGTGCTCATACTCTCTCAAAAGAGTCAAACCCAGAAACATGTTTTTTGTGCCTACATCAAATAAGGCATTCACACAAAAAGGGACCCGTTCCCACCTTTTCAAAAAAATAATATATACGCCCTTGCAAATGTACATTACAAGTCATTTCTTTCACATTTTTGGTTGACTGATTGATTCAAAAAAAAAAACACAATACAAAGGTGTTAAAGAAGATACCCAGCTAGATTGAAAACCCCAAAAAGGGAAGTCTAGGAAAAAATCAAGGTGCACCATTCTCCCCCTTCTCTGTCTCCCCTTCTCTCATAAAAGGGTTGAACTATGGAGACCTGAGCCCCTCAGTCCGGGGGGAACGTAGGCAGCCTTCATTGGTTCGGTCTAAAAAATAAACAAAATTCCAAAAATTGGATACCATCAAGGCTCAGACAAGAAGCAAACAAGAGACTTTGCGTCTCGATAAAGCTTTAAAAGCAAATCACAAATCATTACAGTTAAAACACTTCTTGATAAGTTCAAGCACGGTCTACTCTCGACTCACAAAATGCTAAGATAACATAAGACATCTAGTAATTAATGTGTCTGCAATAACAATGAATGGATACTCAGTGTTTCAGAATGTCATTCCATGCTACTCGCGCTTGTCCCTTCGTTACTCTTTCCTTTCTTCCCTCGTCCCCAATGAGTCTTCTTTCGTTCCACGTGAACTACATCTGTCTCCCTCCTTCCAAGATTAGGAGTTCGCCCTGTTGTGTCCAGCAATCCAGTCGCTCTCAAAGCTTCGTTCATCCGTGCCTCGGCTCGGATCTCCTCCATATGAGTCTGTAAAAGGGGACTCCTCTCCGCCAATTGGTAAACTCTAGTCTCGTAGCAAACAAAGTGTCCCTGGTGATATCTTGAGGGATAACCCAAGCTTCCGCGCTCCTAAGGTCGTAACTGGAACGACAACCCTACCCCAGAATTGCCTCGCATCTACTCCCCAGAATTGCCTCGCATCTGCTCCCCAGAATTGCCTCGCGCCTGCTCCCCAGAATCATTCGAGTCTATCCCAGATGCTGCTCGTACCAATCCAAGTACTCAGCAGTCAGAACAACACTCTCCCGGAGTCTAAGGAGTACCACATGAGGAAGAGCAGAATACTTCCATATCCTCTGAAAGAGAAGGAAAGCATTTGGGTCTGCCATAGAGTAAGAAGCTACTTCCATGGTGGCGATGTCACTCCAGCTCAGCAAAGGCTCCTTCCTCATCCCAAACTTTCGAGAAATGAGCGTCGGGATGTAGAAAGAAGACCAAGACAACCCCAGAACCCTAATAACATAGGAACCTTCTTGAAAGGCCCTCCTGGTCTCTATCTCCCAATGAGGAACCCACCAACGAATGCGATGTGTGCTGAGCCTGGCCATCCACCTCTCCCATTTAGACTGATCTGTCTCCAAGACCAGATGTCGTTGAGCAAATGTCCACGGACTAAAATATGTCGGAAGCACAAGCATAGCTTGAAGCCTCTCTCGCAACCACAAAGTGAGCAAAGCAAGGCTTCCTCCATGCATGAATCAGTCCCCTATTGCCAGACGGTCTATATTGTGGAAGGTCTCCCCTAGAACCAAAGGAACGATATTCTCGCCCGCTCGGCAGTGGCCTACCATATCCAACAAAGTGCTATGGCATATCCCGAGGGAGCTAACCATGAAAAGAGTGGCAATCACTCACAAAGCAAAGACGAGACGTCACTCCTGCCGTCGCTCATGAACCTGCCAAAGCTGCCTCAAACCCCCATATACCACAAAATTTCAAGCTCATGCGTCATGCACAAAACACAAAAAAGGAAGTAGAAACAACTCCTAAGTTATCACCGATAAAGTGCAAAAGAGTTCATTACATGTGAATATATTGTGCATATAAATACAAATATTTTGTTGCTCTCCTCACTAACATACACAGAAAAGAAAAAGAAAGAGTCCTACTATGAGTCATCAGCAGCACCACCTGGTAAAGACTCCCACATTTCGGTGCCTCCGCCAGCCACCTCATCATCCTCGGTGAACTCAGCACCTTCCTCGACCGGATACTCCAAGAAGTCTACAGAAGTAAGAACGAAGAAAGAAAAGGAAGACGAGCCATCCCTCCTCTCCTTGGCCAGCACCTGCGGCATTCTCGACTTCCTCCTCCCAGAGGTGCCACCACGTCCTCATTATATCAGCCAGAGGCGCCACCAGGTCTTCATAATCTCAGCCAGAGGTGCCACCACGTCCTCATTATCTCAGCCGGAGGCGCCACCACGTCCTCATCATTTCAGCAGAGGCGCCACCACGTCCTCGTTATTTCAGTCAGAGGCACCACCATGTCCTCATTATCTTAGCCGAAGGCGCCACCACGTCCTCATCATTTCAGCAGAGGCACCACCACATCCTCATTATTTCAGCCAGAGGCACCACCACGTCCTCATTATTTCAGCCAGAGGCACAACCACGTCCTCGTTATTTTAGCAATAGGTTCCACCACGTCCTCATCATTTCTGCCAGAGGCGCCACCACATCCTCATTATTTT
The DNA here is from genome assembly GCA_022495995.1 of Adenophora triphylla var. japonica. Classification (NCBI taxonomy): domain Eukaryota; kingdom Viridiplantae; phylum Streptophyta; class Magnoliopsida; order Asterales; family Campanulaceae; genus Adenophora; species Adenophora triphylla. The sequence goes on along the minus strand of JAFEMH010006738.1, from coordinate 73,752 downwards.
AGCAAGAGGCGCCACCACGTCCTTATCATTTCAACCAGTGGCGCCACCACATCCTCATCATTTCAGCCAGAGGCACCACCATGTCCTTATCATTTCAGCCAGAGGCGCCACCACATCCTCATTATTCATGTCCTCATCATTTCGGTCAAAGGCGCCACACGTCCTCATCATTTCAGCCAGAGGCGCCACCACGTCCTCAAGTATTTCAGAAACTCAAGCCATTTCTTCAAATAGCCTCAATTTAGGTTCATACTCCTAAACTAAGCCTCAACTTAGGTTCATACTCCTGGACTAACTCTCAACTTAGGTTCATACTCCTGAACTAAGCCTCAACTTAGGTTCATACTCCTGGACTAAGTCTCAATTTAGGTTCATACTCCTAAACTAAGTCTCAACTTAGGTTCATACTCCTGAACTAAGTCTCAACTTAGGTTCATATTCCTGAACTAAGCCTCAACTTAGATTCATATTCCTGAACTAAGCCTCAACTTAGATTCATATTCCTGAACTAAGCCTCAACTTAGGTTCATACTCCTGAACTAAGCCTCAACTTAGGTTCATACTCCTGAACTAAGCCTCAACTTAGGTTCATACTCCTGAACTAAGTCTCAAATTTAGGTTCATACTCCTGAACTAAGTCTCAATTTAGGTTCATACTCCTGAACTAAGTCTCAACTTAGGTTCATACTCCTGAACTAAGTCTCAACTTAGGTTCATACTCCTGAACTAAGTCTCAACTTAGGTTCATATTCCTGAACTAAGCCTCAACTTAGATTCATATTCCTGAACTAAGCCTCAACTTAGATTCATACTCCTGAACTAAGCCTCAACTTAGGTTCATACTCCTGAACTAAGCCTCAACTTAGGTTCATACTCCTGAACTAAGCCTCAACTTAGGTTCATACTCCTGAACTAAGTCTCAAATTTAGGTTCATACTCCTGAACTAAGTCTCAAATTTAGGTTCATACTCCTGAACTGAGTCTTAACTTAGGTTCATTCTCCTGAACTGAGTCTCAACTTAGGTTCATACTCCTGAACTGAGTCTCAACTTAGGTTCATACTCCTGAACTGAGTCTCAACTTAGGTTCATACTCCTGAACTGAGTCTCAACTTAGGTTCATACTCCTGAACTAAGCCTCAACTTAGGTTCATACTCCTGAACTAAGCCTCAATTTAGGTTCATACTCCTGAACTAAGCCTCAACTTAGGTTTATACTCCTGAACTAAGTCTCACTTTGGTATAGACACCTTCAAATAGTCACAACTCAGGACGAATTCCCTCAAATCATTTCCCACCGGTCGAAGCCTTTTCAAATTGCCCTCACACACGAACTATGATTAGGCTTGATTCTTACTCGGGATACATAGGAATCCTAACAAAGGGTCCAGCCGTTCGACCAACCTGGTCACTTATCTCTTCCCTCCCGGCGAGCAGTATGGATCGGGATTCTTATTTTTATCGATGACCCCACTTCTTCGTATGTGACATCGCCGAGGGGCTTCTGTAAGTACCCCAATCCGGACCGCTCTCCATTCAAGCATACGAAAATACCAAGGGCGAACTTCCAGAGGTCATAACTTCTTCATACGGACTCCGATTGAGACGTGCCATATATGGTTGGAAAGCTCTCGAAGAGTAATATCCAATGGTAATGAAAACTCTGAAAAAGGACTAATTACAAGAAGGTCCATACGGACATATGTGCAAGTATGGTTGTTTTTGTGGTTTTCCTTGTCAAACACGTCAAAAACATTTCTTAATCACGAAGATTGACAAATGTGTCCGTACGAACATGTTTGTCAACACGCCAAAATCCCCCAAATTCAGGAAAAGCAAAAAAACTTTTGATTGAAGAAGTGTCCGTACGGATATATTTACAAATTTTCTAAGCCTATAAATACAGGCCTCCCCAACTCATTTCAAACACACCTCAACTCCTCCCAACCTTCCTGCAACCTTCTGGCAGCTTTCCCCGGCGATTCCGAGCCATTTTGACCCCATCCTAGGTGTCCCGAGCCATTTCGAGGCCTCCTGAGCCATCCCAAGGCATCTCGAGCCATCCCGAGGCAATCCCGGTCCATCCCGGTCTGTCCCGATCGACCCCCCGATGTCCCACAAACCCTATTCATCCTCAACCAAACTCCAAACACCCAAACCAACTCAAAAATGGTCAAAACCCGTGAGTTTTAACGAGTGAAAACTAGAGTTAATTAGGGGAGGTTCTGCCTGAGTGAGTGCATAATTTATCTCCTCTTTAGACCATCCCAAATCAACCACATTCCCCCGAGGAAGATAGACACAAACCTACATTAGTAAGATCTCCTTCCAAACTTTAAATAACTGCTTTTATTTCCGAGCTTATTTAAATATTTCTGTTAAACGCAACATCTACAATGTAGACATTATTTTCAAAATACATTTGATTTAAAAGTGCACACACACACACACACACACATATAACTTTTAAAGAAAAGGGTATAGAAAGACTCGTGTATACGAGGCGACTCGGGTGAGCACTAAAAATTTCTTCCCGATGCGTAACCTGACCTCCGAACTCAAAATCTCATACACAGCAAAAACAACATTTTCTCAATCTTTTGGGCATAATCAAAATGGCGTGGCGACTCTACACTTTCAAAATGAGAAATGCCGTCCGCATCCGGATCGAATAATTTCACACACGTAGGTCTACTTCACCTTCTTTGAGTAGCTTTCTATTCTTAAGTCCCTGTACATTTATACAAATGTGATATCCACATCCGATATCCAATACCCATGAACTAGAAGTAGAAAGGAAAATATCTATTATATTGATACCTGAAGTAGTAGCAATCGTATTGCCCTTTTTCGCTTTTAGGCCTTCCTAATAAGCCTTGCAATTTCGCCTCCAATGACTAACCTCTTGGAAACGGTAGCAAATTGCATCCTTTTGAGATACTTTGGGTTTAGTCTCTTCGGCATTGGCAACTTTTACCTTAGGTTTAGCAACCTTTGCTTTACCTACTTTGCCTTCCTTTTTGAACCTCTTTCCTTTGTTAACCATTAACACATTTGCGGTACTAGGCTTCTTGATATTTTTCTCTGCAGTCTTAAGCATCGCATGCAATTCTGACAGATTCTTTTCCATTCCACTCATGTTATAGTTCAAAATGGAATGACCATAACTTTCGGGCAATTAATTCAATATCGTATTTGTTGCGAGTTCCAAACTCATAGGATATCCAAGCCTATCAAGGTGCTCAATATATCCTTTCATCTTAAGGACATGAGGACCTACCGACTGCCCCTCTTGCATCTTGCATGCATTAAGAGCCTTCACCACATCATACCTCTCTTGACTAGCTTGCACTTGGAACATTTTCTTTAAGCGTTGTGCTAGGTCAAAAGCAGCTACCATGTGTTCAAGGTCCTTCTGAAGAGCCTTACACATGGTGGCAAGCATAAGGTAAGCAACATCATTAGAATCATCAACATATTTCTTATATTGCTCCTTATCTGCGCTGATAGCATTGACAGCGGGTTCTGCTGGAATGGGTTCGTCAAGAACGTACAATTTCTTTTCCTGCCTAAGAACATTCTTAAGCATCTGATCCAATCAGAATAGTTTGTACCGTTCTCTTCGAGCTTGTCCTTCTCAAGGACGGATCGCAGTGACAAGGGTTGATTATTGTTTGATGTCATTTCTACAATAAGATATACAAACAATATGAACACATATAAGTATCAATTTATTTACCATTTAAGAGACAAATAATGTATTTCATAAATACTCCCACTAAATTATGCACCTTCAAATACAAGCATGTATCATATAATTATAATGGGCTAAGATCCATATTTCACTTAATTTTGGTTTAACTTAGTCAATGCTCGAAATCAAGTTATTTAGGTAGATAACATTTATCAATCATATAATATATGACTCTTAGAACTTTTATGAGATCCTAGACATCTTATGTCAACACATGTTTTAATCTCATCTATGCCTTGGGTCAAAACTCTTTTGAAAGCACCAATTAAGTTTAACATTTTTCAAACGTATGAGACACATAGAACGATGTACCCAACTGAGTCAAAACTACATCAACCGTTATCTCATCTTGATCCATACTAAGATATAATGATGCACCCAACTGAGTCGAAACTACATCAAAATGCCCGAATATTTTACAAGTGTTCTAATTAATGGGTGGCATAAAACTAAAACATTTAAGAAGGTTTTTCCATATAGCAACAAACATCGCATGGTTGTATATGAAATTTATGTGTACATAATCATGAACATGGGATTTCACACAATATCCTACTTTAGGATCATCCAAATAATCATGTAATAAATAACAATTATTAACTACATAATTATTCAATTCTCAAAATTTAAAGATGAGGCTTTGACCAATAAGTCCCTTAGATAAATGAAAAAGATCAATAAAACCACACATTTTCAAAACATACCAATAAGTCCCTAAAATTTTGCTGGACCAAAATGCCCCTCGCCACATACACGCCTGATGACGCGCCACTTACTCTCTCTCTCTCTATACGTTTTTCTTCTTCTCCTTTCTTTCTCTCTCCTTTTCTCTCTCTTCCTTTTTTTTCTCTTAAATTTTAAAATGCAATATCTCAAAATCTAAAAGTCGAAAAAATTATCTAAAATCACTGTTTTAATCGCATCGCCAAGACGAATCAAACAAGTTTACTCATCATATATTTCAAATTTTATAAATAAAATAAAATTATTTTTCAATAACTGTAAAATAGACCTAACTGTTGTTCTATAAAAGAATGACATAAAAACAGTAAAATCTATCACACAGTTATGCACAATAACTGAGAAAGTGACCTCAACAATCAAACCTGAGAAATTGATCTCACAGTTGTGCACAAACAATCATAACTGATAAATTGACCTCACAGTTGTGCAAAAACAATCATCAACAACTGATAAATAACGGGTAAACCATTTCACATTCATAAATAACTGTGAAACTGACTTCACAGTTTTAGAAGTGTGAAAAACATTTCACACTTATTCACATCTCAACCAACAACTGTGAAATAAACCTCACTGTTGTGCACAAACAATCATAATAACTGAGAAATTGACCTCACAGTTGTGCACAAACAATCAACAATTGATAAATAACGGGTAAACAAACATACTAAGTAGCAAATTAACTGTGAAACTGACCTCACAGTTTTAGAATGACATAAAAACAATGAAATTGACCTCACAGTTATGCACAATAACTGAGAAAGTGACCTCACAATCATAACTGAGAAATTGACCTCACAGTTGTGCACAAACAATCATAACTGAGAAATTGACCTCACAGTTGTGCACAAACAATCATGAATAACATATAAATAACGAGTAAAACACACATACTAAGTAGCAAAATAACTGTGAAATTGACCTCATAGTTCTCAGTTTAGAAAGATCAAAACCAATCAATTTCACATTCATAAATAACTGTAAAACAGAATTCTCAGTTTTAGAAGTGTGAAAAACATTGAACAGTTATTCACATCAAAACCAACAATGCAGTTTCAAACAGCAGCAAAACTAAGTCCTTCACTGACTTATCGTTCTTATCAGCTTCAGCTTGCTTCATCAATTCCTCTATAATCCCATTCTCCGGGTTAATTTCCATTGTCTTCTTGCTCGACATATAGTACCCAGGTTGTTCACCACCACCACCACCAGCACCAGCAGCAATGCCTTCCATGACTTCCTTGGTACCAGATCTAGCAATAGTACCCAAGTTCACCAAATCTATCACATGCACAAAATATTTTCCAATACAACGATCCTAGTACAAAATGTGGAGCCAAGTAAAACATATTGTCGATCTCCTTAGATTGTAGTTATGTGTTACTTTAGCACATCTCCACTTATTAGTCTGCTTAAGTATGAGAATTTCCAAAAATATAAACTGCCACCACAATGCATTCATGCCCTCAGACCCACCATTTGGCAAGTGAAATTGTGTGTAAGTAAGCATTTGCCATTACCAACACTTACATCTGCTGGCTAGAAAGTTTGATAGACGTTAATGGCGTCTAGTCACCATTCACCAACAATCTATTGCACCTGTTGGCAACTTGCAATGTGATTTCAACAGCAGTAAAAAATAAAAATAAAAATAAAAAAATCAACAACAATATATATATATATATATATATATATATATATATATATATATATATATATATATATATATATATATATATATATATATATATATATATATATATATATATATATATATATATATGTGTGTGTGTGTGTAAAAAAAGAGGCAATCTCGTGCTACTGAAATTCCCACTAGACATGGGTTTCAGGCAAGGGTCAGGACCATCTGCGATTTTAACAACAGTTTAACGTGGAAAAGCCGAAGGCATTAGGTTTTCAAATTTACACCTCAAGGTCTCATTCACATTAAGCACATCGGTCCCCCATCTCAGGCGTACTACAGAGCATCATCTCAGGCGTACTACAGAGCATCATCTCTCTGACAACACAACTGAGCTAGCCACGACGAGCACTTGTTATAAATAACTGACAAGATATATGTACTGTATTTGTTTCGGTACCCTGAAACCCCACAACTGAATAATTCACCGTAGAAAACAGCTCCATACAATCCCTAATACCCAATACTTGACCGGACACCATGATCGTTTTAGACTGTTATCCGTTCGTTGACCATGAAGACGGTAAATAAGGGCAATTAGATGTGGAAAAGTACATACTTCAACTTATTTATGAATGCTACACATTAAATTATTTCTGGCAGAGGACATAGTACATACTTTGCCTCACCTCCTGTTTTGTTATACCAAAAATAAGGTATGAATCCCATTTATGAGAATCTCTACAGTACTCCTCTAATCCTCTTGTATATGATAGAAGGAACAAGTATGCTACTAACATCAATGATGTATGAAGTGTAAAACACTAAAGCAAACCTTTAATATATCTTCAGATGACACCAGAGGTCTTGCAGAATCATGGATGCATACAAGTTCAGAGTTTGTATCAACAGCCTGTAGCACAAAGCATTTAGCATCAACTGAAGAGAAATAATGTGATGTGTATCATCATAAAGACATACAGTATGCTTTGTGTTGGAAGGTAACATTATTGCAACTTTTCTCGATAATCACTAACATTCATAAATTCATACACCTCATAAGATCAATAAAAGAGAGAGACATCAGTCGTCCTACAACACTTCAAATTACGGGACCCTGTTACATACAACGCTATAAATTTTCCAATAAATAATGTCAAGAAGTGCCCAAAAGTCATTAAAAAATTCACAAAATCCTAGGGCATTTCATACGTTCAGTTACCAACCTACTCCTATTTAACCCTAGAATCAAGAAATTGAACATCAAATTTAGGAAATCAGGAAAAATCCAACACACACTAAAAGTGTTAGTAATTAAAGCAAGAAATCATTAATTTCCATCCTCAAATCACTTTAAGAACGCTATAATTGAAGTATTTTTCACATTACATTTTGTAAACAACACAGAGAAAGAGGAATTGAAGTCAGGAAAATCAAAATACATTCTTCGTTTGTGAAGAATCAATCAAAAAGAGCAATTTCGGTCGGAGAAGTTAACTGAGAATAGAGAGATACAGAGTGGTAGAGCTAGACTTTTGACCTCAAATCACAAGGATCTGCGACTAAGGCATCTGGTGCCGTAGATCATGCCGACGAAACAAGGCAAATCGTCAAATGAAGCCGTCTGTGATTGACCGGCAATCGGAGACTGTGGCGGCGACGAAGAAGGGGAGGACGATGCACGGGGCTTCTGGCTGTTGTCGCCGGAACCATAGAGATAGAGATAGAGATAGAGAGAGGAATTGCCATTAGAGAAGAGAGAGAAGTGAAATTGCGATTAGAGAGAGAAAGAGAATGAGCGGGCGGGGCAGATTTGTCATTTAAATTGTTTTAAATAGGGATAGGGACTCTAAGGTCGAATTGATTTCAAAACTTGGATCCTAAGGTAAAATTCGAAATGTACTATTTTTATTGGTAAATTCCATCCTATATTAAGGTCTTATTGGTAAAAATCCCTTTAAAGATTCAAATAATCATGTTAATCGGATTAAATATGAACATTAAATCTTAAACAAATGATTTGTTTCAATTTGAGAATTTACTAATCTAATTAATCAAATTAAAGAGATCAATAACCCATGTAGAAGATCAATTACATCAATCAACTATTAATAATAATCATATTTTATCGCATATAATCGTTTCACAAAACAATACACATAGAATCATCAATCTATATCATCTAGCATTTTAAAGCATATAATCCAATTATATCTAGCATGTCAATTTAACCTAATCATAATTAAATGTGGCTCTGATACCACTGTTGGGGTTTTGGGGTGACATGCGCAGCGGAAGACTTAGCATAAATCACAAAACCCTAGCCATGAATCCGTCTAATATGAATAGATTATAATTATGAATATAGATTTTGTAAGTGTAAACTGGAGGTGATATCGTAGATGATTTCCCAAATTTCAGGTGATATCGCAGATGATTTCCTGAACTAGAATTTATATAGTTGTATATTTCTTGTTTATTATTTAATGGACTAATGTGATAATATAATCTGTATAGTCTATGATTTATGTTTATATTTCAGAGTGCAATAGCATCAAAGAAAGAGCTAGACACGTGTGGAATTTGGAAGGAAACAATTTATGCATTTTATGCATAAATTCGTTTCTTTGGCAACAACAATTAAAAACGTGTGAGACTTGGTCAAGGAGTTGTTGCTGAACAAAAGAAGAGTACAAGGTTGATAAAGCTTGAGAGTACAAGGCGTGAAAGCTTGGACTTGAGGATTAATCAACTCGGTTGCTACAATTTAGGAAGTGGGAGCTAGAATTGAGGAACAATCTCAACCACTCTCCCTACTCTTTCTCAACGTGCAAATACAGCCCCAAGGCTGTTAATTGAGTAGCCTTCAAGTATTTGAAGACTATAAATAAGCTTGGAAGGTTTCATTTGAAGATATACCAAGACATGCCAAGAAAAGTCATTTTATACACACCTTCGAAAGCTTAGAGATAGAGTTCTTTGTTTGATTCTTTTAATCCTTCCTCCCTTGTAATTTCGCACTCGATTACATTTATATCAAGTTGTGTGAAGGCTAGGATAGCATTCCGTTCTTTATCTCTTGTTCCATAGAGCTCAAAATTGTTATAGCTATAGGGAACATTTTCGGATTTGTAAATTCATTTATAGTGATTATAAAGTCTTGCCTAAGAGGCACTCTCAAGTTATATTTATATAACTTGAGAAAAACAATTTTGGTGTTTTTATTCCGCTGCAAACTCTTTTACAAAATTGTTTTATTTCCGAAGTGTGTGTGTGTGCTATCCCAAGTGCTATCGTTGGTGCTGTTATCACCTTGAATATCACTTGTGATTCTGGCCGTGACAATTTCAATTGGTATCAGAGCAGGTCACTTGACGATACTAAGTGCTTGGTCTAGGTGTCATGGCTTTTGATCCTGCAAATCCAAACCAAAAACGTCTTCCTGTTTTAGATGGTTCGAATTATGCATATTGGAAAATTCGTCTTCGCTCGTATATCAAATCAATTGATCTTCGAGTGTGGCGATCTATAGTTAATGGGTACTCTCTTCCACTGTTATCTCCTGATGAGGATGGTGATATTCAGGTTAAACTTGAAGGCGAGTGGACTAATGAAGAGATCACCCTAGCTAACTATAATGAGAAAGCTCTTAATGCTATCTTTGAGTGGGTTGACATGCATATTTTTAAACTTATTCAAAATAGTTCCACAGCTCAAGAAGCTTGGGATATTTTACAAATGTTTTGTGAAGGTGATTCTAGTGTGCGTGAAAACAAACTTAGAGGTCTTACTGGAAAATTTGAAAGGTTGAGAATGGGTGAAAATGATACCATTTCCTCTTATTTTGAAAAATTGTTTGACATTGCTAATGAGTTTCAACTTTTAGGTGAACCTTTTACAAACAAACAATTGGTTTCAAAGGCTATTAGAACTCTCCCTGAGAGTTTTAATATAAAGGTTTCATCTATAGAAGAGGCTCACAACCTTTCTACTATGGACATCAATTCCTTAATGAGCATTTTAAAAAATTTTGAGTTAAACCTTGCTGAGCAAAGTGAAGCTTCTAAAGGCAAGAGTGTTGCTTTAAAAGTTCAATCCTCTAGTGGTTCAACTAATGAGGATGACGAAATTTTTGAGGAATTAGGTGAAGATACCAGTGTTGCCTTGCTTGCTAGGAAATATAACTCTATGTTACGAAAATTTAACAAAGAAAATGTGCAGGTGAAGGCTAAAGAGCAACAAACCAAGGTGTACAATTCAATGCCAAAGAGGACATTTCCATCTACTCAGAAAGGTGGTCCCATAAGGAGAGCATCATCAGATCAATCCAGATCTGATACAAAATACCTTGAGTCAATCCAATGTCATGCTTGCTCAGGATGGGGTCATTACTCAAACGAGTGTGCTAACACTCTAAGGAAGATGGGAAAGAACCTATGGATTTCACTCAGTGACAATGAGGATGGGGAGACCAATCAATCTAAAGATTCAGATCAAACAACAATGGTGGTCACAAATTGTGACTCGAATTCTGTCAGTGATACCCCAAGTGATATCCAAAGTGGGATAGCACCTGAGATATCATCCAACATGTATACATATTTTAATTTGATACATGCTGTTTGTTATGTGGGTTCTGTTAACTTGGATGCAGGTAGTTTACAAGAGGGTGAACAAAGTAAGGAGTTCAGCAAGGATGAACTCATTTGTGGTCTTAAGAACCTTTGCAAAGAATTGGTGGACGAATGAAAGAAAGAGAACAAGAAGGTGATTTCTCTGTCCAAAGAGGTTCAAGACCTGACTGATGGCTTGACTAGATTGGAAGTTTAACTCACAAAGAAGGATGTGGAGCTGGACAAAGTCAAGGCCAAGCTTAATCTTGCCGAGGCCACATTTAAGAAACTCAACACGAGTTCTTCCAAGTTAGATGCAATTCTTGGGTTGAGCAAACCACTCAAGGCAGGTATGGGTTTTCAAGAGTCTTTAAATGCTATTACATCTACTTTGGCTAATAAGGAAGATAAGTTAGTTTTTGTTAAAGAAAGAGAACATGTCGAACTAATATCTTTTGATAAGTCTTCTGACAAGGTGAAAATATGTAACTACTATTACTCTACTGGACATTTGAAAAATGATTGTAAAACTCTTTTAAAAAAACAGTCTAGGTCCTGTGTGATACCTGAAGTGCTACCTAGCACGTCAGATATCACTCGCAGTCAGAAGAAATATTATCAAAGTAGGAAAGTGTGGAAACCTAAATCTAACCTAATGTGTGATGTTGTGTGTACTGCCTTAAAAACTAATGTTGAAGGTTCATGGTATTTTGATAGTGGTTGTTCACGTCACATGAAAGGAATAAAAATGTTTTTAAAGAAATATGAACATATTCAAGGTGGTAGTGTAACATATGGTGGTGGTGGCAAGAGTAATATAGTAGGAAAAGGGATTTTAAATGTACCTGGATTTCCTGCTTTGAAAAATGTTTTGCATGTTGATGGACTTGTAACTAATTTAATTAGTATTAGCCAACTTTGTGATGACAACCTTGAAGTGAAATTCAATAAAAACACTTGTGAAGTTTTTGATTGTATCAATAACTGTGTTATGACTGGTACTAGGTCAAGTAATAACTGTTATCTTGTTGAAGATAAACAAGTGTGTCATTCTGTGAGGGCTGATGATGCTACCTTATGGCATCAAAAGTTGGGTCATGTCCATTTTAGAAACATTGTGAAACTCATTAAAGCTGAAGCTATAAGAGGTATACCCAGTCTGGACATAAGTAAGAAAATCATATGTGAAGATTGTCTCAAAGGGAAACAAACACATGCTGCTTATAGTGCTACTCAACATAATGAGGAGTATTCTGGGACAACTCACTGTTTTCAATTAATGCATATGGATTTAATGGGTCCAGTGGAGGTAGACAGTTTAGGAGGTAAGAGATATACTTTTGTAATAGTTGATGATTTTTCTAGATTTACTTGGGTATATTTTTTGAAAGAAAAATCAGAAACTTTTGAAAAATTTAAGATCTTACATGCTAAAATCAAAAACATGTTTTGTGCTCTTATCATGCGAATAAGGTCTGATCATGGAACGGAGTTTGATAATTCTTTGTTCTTTACTTTTTGTGAATTAAAAGGAATTAAACATGAGTTTTCTGCTCCTAAAACACCTCAATAAAATGGGGTGGCTGAAAGGAAAAATAGGACCTTACTTGAAATGGCACGTGTGATGTTGTTTTCAAAAAGAATTTCAAAAATATTTTGGGCTGAGGCCTTAAACACAGCTTGTCACACGGCCAATAGAGTTTTTCTAAGACCTGGTACTAGAATGACACCTTATGAAATTTTGAATGGTAGGATACCAAAGGTTCATTATTTTCATACATTTATGTGTGTGTGTTATGTTCTAAATGATCGGGATTACTTAGCTAAATTTGACTCTAAAAGTGATAAGGCTATATTTCTTGGGTATGCTTAGGACAGTCGAGCATATAGGGTTTATAACCTTAGGTTAAAAACCATTCAGGAATCAATTAACGTTGTTTTTGATGATTTAGCAAGTGTTACAGGTGATGGAGTACATGAATCTCCATTGATATTGCTGGAGGAACTGGAGGATCAAAATCAAATAAGTGATACCCAGTCTTTGGCCCAAGTGTTGCCACGAAGGGATAGCATCTCCGGTATCACCTAAGACCGATCCGGCAAGCGAAAAGGATGAACAGTCAGATGATGATTCTCATGTACATGAAGATTTGAGAAGGGATCCACCAGCTAGGATCAGAAGAGATCATCCTTCATCTCAAATCATTGGAGAAGCAAGTGAAGGGGTACGAACAAGGAACAAAGGACATTTTAGTAACCGTGAAATGGCAAGGTATGTGTGCATGTCCACCACATACCACAAGGTAAAATATTCATGTTTTGTTTCTTCTTTAGAACCCAAAAATATTTCTGAAGATTTAAAAGACAATTTTTGGATACATGTCATGCAAGAGGAACTTGAACAATTTGCTCGTAATGAAGTTTGGTGTTTAGTACCACGTCCCATTAATACAAATGTAATTGATACAAAATGGATTTTTAAGAACAAATCAGATGAGCAAGGAAATATTGTTAGGAACAAAGCTCGTCTCGTACCACAAGGTTACACCCAAATTGAAGGTGTTGACTTTGATGAGACCTTTGCTCCTGTTGCTAGAATAAAATCCATAAGACTCCTCTTGGCTATAGCTCGTTTTCTAAAAATTACTTTGTTTCAAATGGATGTTAAAGCTGCCTTTTTAAATGGTTATTTAAAAGAAGAAATTTTTGTTGAACAACCAAAAGGGTTTGAAGATCCTCATCTACCAAACCATGTATATAGACTTGATAAAGCCTTATATGGCTTGAAACAAGCTCCACGTGCATGGTATGGTCGCTTAACCTCTTTCTTACTTGAATATGGTTTTACAAGAGGTGAAGCAGATAAGACCTTATTTATCCTAAGGCATGGCAAAGAAACAGTCATTGTTCAAATCTATGTTGATGACATAGTTTATGGCTCTACTTCTTAAACGTGTTTAAAAGATTTTGTAGAGGCTATGACATCAACATTTGAAATGAGCATGATTGGTGAGTTAACATTCTTTCCAGGCTTGCAGGTGAAACAATCAAATGAAGAGATATCCATTTCACAAAGCAAGTATGCAAAGAGCCTAGTGAAACGGTTTGGACTGAAAGGAGCAAAAAGTTCAAAAATCTCTATGTGTTCTTCTCTTAAACTTGGTAGAGACCAAGTAGGTGAGGATATTGATCCTACTCTATATCGTTCTATGATAGGTAGCCTTCTCTATCTCACTTCTAGTCTTCCTGATATCATGTTTAGTGTGTGCGTTTGTGCACGTTATCAAGCCAATCCTAAAGTCTCCCACCTTAATTCTGTCAAAAAGATAATTAAATATGTTTGAACAAGTGAATTAGGGATTTGGTTTAGTAAGGATACTAATACCAATTTAGTAGGCTTTAGCGACTCGGATTGGGCGGGGGATATGGATGATAGGAAGAGTACTAGTGGGGGGTGTTTTTACTTGGGTAACAATTTAATTTCATGATATAGTCGTAAACAAAATTGTGTTTCTCTTTCCACGACTGAATGTTAGTATGTTGCAGCTGATAGTTGTTGTTCTCAACTTATTTGGCTAAAACATATGCTAGATGATTATGGCCTAGAAAGTAATTCTTCGACTATGTACTGTGACAACCTAAGTGCTATCAACATTTCAAAAAACCCTGTTCAACATTCCCGTACTAAGCACATAGATATACCTCATCATTTTCTTAGAGATATGGTAGATAAAGTCCTAATTAACATTGATCATATTGATACTAAGTATCAACTGGCTGATATCTTTACCAAGGCCTTAGACCACGAGAGATTTTCTAGTTTGAAAAGATCTCTTGATCTTTGTAATCTCTGAGCCTGTTTGTCTGTGCTACCCCAGGTGATGTTATCACTCAGGGTAACACTTGTATATTAGTGTAATTTTTTCTGTTTATTAAAAAAAAATGATTTCATTCTCTTTTGATCTGGTTAGCTTAGTTCTAACCGTGGCACATGCTGACCTTTTTGTTATGATAGGTTATTACTTAGGTTATCATGTGTGATATCACTCCCCTTCATATGCTTAAAGTGACAAAGTCACTAATCTTTTCTTTTTGATAAATAAAAGGCAAAGACATTTTTTCCATACTATTCTCTCGAGCTCGGGGCACGGTGTTCGCTACAACGATGTACTCTTGCCAATGAGAATGTATGAGGTGGTTTATGCTTAGTTTAGGGACATGGAGTTTGCTACTACAGTGTACCCTACTTGAAAGGTATAAACTCACTTAATCATTACACTTGAAATATAACTCGAAGCACGGAGCTCGTTACTACGATGCTTTCTTGTTTAAAGAAGTGTATTGATCTCTTATAATAAGCAATGTACTTAAAAATATATATAGGCTTATAATGCCTAAAGTCTATAAAAAATGCTCAGCTTGTTATGCCTGAAGTACTTGAAAAAATGCTCAGCTTGTTATGCTTGAAGTGCTTGAAAAAATGCTCAGCTTGTTATGCTTGAAGTGTTTAAAAATGAAAATATTTATCAAGGGGATCTATATCACATGTGTTATCCTACGTGTTACCATCATTGCCTTAACACATTAGTGTGTGCTATATTAGTTTTTTTTATTTCTTATTTTTGAAATATTGTTGATTAATTTTTCAAAATCTGAAAGTCTTTTTAATTAAAGAGTTTACGATTTTGAAAACGTCTTCAACAAGTTTCCTTTATTTTTGGTAAACTTTGTTGAGTAACTAATCCATATTTATTTTGATTTGTGCATATAATGTTTAGGGTTTAGTTGCAAATTATTTGGTTTACTTAATTTTTGTTTTTACGTTTTTACTTAAAAAAATATTTTTTCATTTTATTTTTTGTTTCAACCGTGTTGTGTTTATTTTAAGTTGGTTGGGGTTTATTTAAAAAGGTGTGGTTAGGGTTTAATTTAAAAATGAGTGGATAGGGTTAATGGAGAAAAATAATAGGGGTTAGTTTAGATAGGTTTAAGTAGTCAAATCAAATTAAATTTTATGTTTCCTATCTAATCACTCTCCTATTTTCACTCTACCTCTCCCTTTTCTCTCTCTATCCGTTACCCTCTCTCTCCTTCTTAAACCCCAGTTTCCAGCGTCTTCGTCTCTCTCCCAAAACCTAGGTCAAAATCATTCTCAAAAGTTCCCAAAAAATCTCCATGGCTTCTCCATCCAAAGCCAATGCCGAACCCTCTCACACAGACCAAATGGACATTTCACCAAGCATTTCCCCCTCCGTTGCTTCTCGTGTAGCCATGGAAACATCTCTCATGATTACACCAAGTTCTTCTCCTCCTACAATGGCTATTGTTCCAGCCTCGGTCCCCACAGCCTCATTCGAACATGGCATTCCCAAGGTGACTCTCATTCCGGCCGAATCAAAAGAAAAGAGGAAGAGAAAAGCTCCAACATCCAAGCTATCTCCTCAAGTTGCAAAGAGGAGGTCCTCCAACCGTATTAGGTCAATCAGGTCCAAGGCTACATCAAATACCACCTCTGATCCGGTTGAAGTCTCAGAAAGCTCCTTAGATGTGTTCTCACCTCATGTGAGTGATGAGAATTTTGATGCCAACAAAGAGAAGGAACCTTCTGTGGACTCTTTTGATGCTTGGGTAGATGCTGAAGAGGAAAAAACTCTCTCTAATTTTCAGAAGAAGAAGGACAAGGGCAAAGCTTCTGTGAGTGCTACCAAAGGTGCTACCAAGAAGAAGATATCATCTGAGGTAACACCTGCCCCCTCCTCTGTTCCTACTCGTTCCTCTAGTGATAATTCTAGTGATGAGATTATTCTAAATGAAGAAGATAAGGCTTTTCCAAAACCCTTTCTTACTCTGGAATTTTATAAGAAAGAAAATATGAAATTATGGTTGAATAATTCGGGTAAGAGATTGTTAAAAGAAAAGCACATTGATGAGGGTCAGTTAGAAAAGGAAGGAATGGTTCAATTTTTGAAGGACATGAACTTTCTTAAAGCTAATAATCATGCTTCTGTGTTTGTTGAAAGTGTGGTGAGAAATTTCTTTGCTAACCTATATGCTCATTTGGATGATGAAGGTTCTGAAAAATTTGGGAAGGCATTTGTTAGGGGAAAAGTTTATTCCTTTACTCCAGCCCTAATTAACAAGGTTTTAGGCCTCCCAAATTTAGATAATGAGAGCATTAGGGTTAATAGCGATGAAATGGTAAAATTGCTCACTCACAACAAACTGCAGTCCTGGTCTTTAAAGGAAAAACTTCATGCTTCTAGGCTTACTTTTCTATTTTCTGTGCTTCACAAGTTATGCATCTTCAATTGGCTCCCTACAACTAATGAACCTATTGTGACATTGGAGCATGCGAATGTTTTGTACAGATTGGGTAAGAATCTAAGGATTAACTTTGGAAGATTAGTGTTCAAACACTTAGCTTCATGGGGTAGAAAGAAAGAAATGAACATTAGCTTTTTCCCCTATCCTTCTTTAATCTTCAAAGTTTTAGTTTTTCAATCCTTGCCCATTGAAGCCTCTGATGTTTTCACCACTGAACCTGAGTATTATACCATTGATCAACAACTGAAAAAGGGTAAAAGGTATACAAAAGATCTTCCTTGGAACAAATCTGATGAAACAGCCCCGGTTCTTCCCAGTGCTATCTCACGTGATATCCCAAGTGCTTCCCAGTGTGCCGCCCTAATACTTTTGTAGGAACTGATGCTGCAAGTATTCTGACCAACATGATAAATCTTCTGGGCAACTCTGGTCCATCAATCCCAAAGGCAACAGTGATTAACTTCTTGCACAAACAGTCAAGTGCAATGGGAGAACTTGTTGAGGGATGGGCTAAGCTTAAGCAGGTTACTGATGCTTTCATTGATGAAATTTCTTCCCAAACAGGGGGAGGATCTGCTGCTGCTGCAACTACTGGAGCTGGTGCTACTGCAGGTGCTACCACCAGTGCTGGCCCAAGTGACGGTGGAAGTGATAGGGAAGGAGATCAGGAGGAAGATGAAGAAGAAGAGGAGTTTGAAGAAGAAGAAAACTGAAATCTGAAGGTTTTTTAATCTGAAGATTGATGTTGCCACTATCTTGTGGGTGGCTGGTTTGTGGTGGTCCTAAAACAATTTCTTTTATTTTGGTGATGTGATGTGGTTCCCTAAACAATTTTCTTTTATTTTGGTTATATTGGTTGCTAAACACTTTAGTTGGTTTGTTTAAAACTTTAACTGCTAGGATGTTTTGCTAGTTTTGGATGATATTTTGCTACAATGATTTATGGTTTTTTATGTTAACTTAGTTTATTTCGAAAACTTTTTTAAAGTTTGAAATAAATTAGTTTATTATGATAAATCATTGTTTAGGATTAGCTCATTGATTAAGGGGGAGTTAATTTTTATGGAGATATTATTCTGTGTTTCTATGCTCTGTATATTTGTATATGGACTAACCTTGCAGGAGAGCATCACATTAGGTTTGGAAAGAAATATCCAACTAAGGGAGAGATTGTAAGTGTAAACTGCAGGTGATATCGTAGATGATTTCCCAAATTCCAGGTGATATCGCAGATGATTTCCTGAACTGGAATTTATATAGTTATATATTTCTTGTTTATTATTTAATGGACTAATGTGCTAATATAATCTGTATAGTCTATGATTTATGTTTATATTTCAGAGTGCAATAGCATCAAAGAAAGAGCTAGACACGTGTGGAATTTGGAAGGAAACAATTTATGCATTTTATGCATAAATTCGTTACTTTGGCAACAACAATTAAAAACGTGTGAGACTTGGTCAAGGAGTTGTTGCTGAACAAAAGAAGAGTACAAGGTTGATAAAGCTTGGGAGTATAAGGCGTAGAAGCTTGGACTTGAGGATTAATCAACTCGGTTGCTACAATTTAGGAAGTGGGAGCTAGAATTGAGGAACAATCTCAACCACTCTCCCTACTCTTTCTCAACGTGCAAATACAGCCCCAAGGCTGTTAATTGAGTAGCCTTCAAGTATTTGAAGACTATAAATACGCTTGGAAGGTTTCATTTGAAGATATACCAAGACATGCCAAGAAAAGTCATTTTACACACACCTTCGAAAGCTTAGAGATAGAGTTCTTTGTTTGGTTCTTTTAATCCTTCCTCCCTTGTAATTTTGCACTTGATTACATTGGTATCAAGTTGTGTGAAGGCTAGGATAGGATTCCATTCTTTATCTCTTGTTCCATATAGCTCAAAATTGTTATAGCTATAGGAAACATTTTCGGCTTTGTAAATTCATTTATAGTGATTATAAAGTCTTGCCTAAGAGGCACTCTCAAGTTATATTTATATAACTTGAGAAAAACAATTTTGGTGTTTTTATTCTGCTGCAAACTCTTTTACAAAATTGTTTTATTTTCGAAGTGTGTGTGTGTGCTATCCCAAGTGCTATCGTTGATGCTGTTATCACCTTGGATATCACTTGTGATTCTGGCCGTGACAATTTCAGATTTACTAACCTTTGTTGTGATTTTGTCTTTCGTACACATATTCGTAATCTAACTTGAATCGTAGACAAAACTTTGATCTTCTCCTTGTTCTTCCTTGTGATGAATCAACAATGGTAGGTCTTCAATCTTTAGGTGATAAAGCAATCAATCTCTATTGGTAATCCACACACGAACGAACCAAGATCTATATCTTGTAGTATTGCTAGATGATCCTCTATTGTTGAAACTATTTTCAACAATCTATGGCTAATATGGAATGATGTTTTGATCTTTGATTCGTAATCAAAGTCAATGAATTAGTGTTTCATAAACCCTAATTTTCGTCTCTCTTGGCTAAGTAAAAAGGGTCTATTTATACTTTATAAATATTCCTAACTTTTAGGAAGAAAAACCCTAATCCAAGCCAAAAACGGACCTTCCAACAACGACAGTACGAGTCGTCCCTATGGGCATGAGTAGTTTTTCCCTTTTTCAAGTCGTTGCATGAGTCGTGCTCAGGAAACCAGTCGTGTTGATTGATGGTACGAGTCGTGCCTATGGGCACGAGTTGTTCCTTCACTTTGGCCCTTGCTTCTTCCATATTTGAGCCATTTTTCAATCCGTTCTTTGTGTATGACCCTATAGGAATTATATTTATGTTGGTAGTGAGTCGAAACATAAATCCTCACAAGATGTAAGTGGTCTCTAGCAAACCATTATATCCACCCAATTAAATATAATATCAAAGTTTGATTCCTTGATAGATCATTGTCACAATCCCTTTGTCTCATGATGTCATATTGAACATAAGTCATGGTCCACATCAACTTATATTGTTCAATGCTTTCTCGATTTCGAATATGTTGATAATCCAAGTGCATTTGATCTCTATCAAATCTCTTGAGTATGGCCATACATTTCATCAACACTATTCATCGAGGAGCCCAAGCAAACATCTCTCTTTACAAGGGACAAATCTCATCTTGACTTATCATTCTTCCCTACAAGAATCCGGTCATGCCAATATAGCCCTTATTGCTATCCTATTAAAGATAGTGTTAGACTACATCAAACATAACGTTCATCATGTGGAAGACGATGATAATCTCAAGTACTAAGGATTCTAATGACATGACTACCATGAGATTTAATTATGACATACATGACCATAGACCATGACATAAATCTCATAGGTGGGTCAGTCTAGTACCTTGTTCTCTAACAAGTACCTATAAGCGTAATGTGCATCCCCATGAATATAATTATTTCTATGATTATCCATTACCAACTTATACTTGTTGTTCACAATAACTAGGGACATAGATTATTATAATAAACATGTAAAATGTATAATAATCAAAATAAACATTCTCTATTATAAATGGTAAAGACGATTACATAACTGTATTAACTATGAGTCAATATAGTTATAAGCCTAGGGCATAACACCAACAACTAGAAGCGGCAAATATAACAACCGGTGTTAATCTCATCTCTTTTTGAGGAATTCAAATGTCAAATACTCAAAGTGTAAATGGCAGAGTAGCAAAATCGAATAACCAAATCCAAATGAGTTGATCCAATAACGATCACGAATAACAAATCAAACCAATCAAATACTTCCGATAACAAGGACTGAAAGGGTACGAGAGGTTGACAACACCCTTACCTCCAGTCCGAGCTAATCCAAAACAAAGTATTGAACTCATCTAAAACTCCTCAATCTAATAAATAAGAGAGAGTACAAAAGGGTACAAGAGTTAGTGTGGATAAAATATATTCAAGTATTAATAATTCATAACAAGTCATAAGCATAGTATAACAACAATACAATTGCAATTGCTTATATATATTTACAATCCTAATTATCATAAATGGAGCATACTAGGAAAAAAACACTCAATTTAGACTCCAAGATTATCAAATTCCGAATCCGAATGAAGTTATTCAAGTCTAACGAACTTTTGAATTCATTTATGCTACACTAATGCAAGGAAAACAGACTTTATATGAAACTACATAAATATTTTGCTTATAAAACTCATCCCATTGCAAAGATCTCGCAATAATAGTCAAAATATAATTCACTTACTTCCGACTAAAACAATAAAGTTATGATCAGTTAAAGTTTAACAATATTTCTTGAGGTTACAGGGACCAGTCCAAAACTTTCACAATCACAGGGACCAAACGGGAATTTTTCAAAGATTCAGGGACCACAATGAATTTTTGGGAAATCAACTTCTTCACCCTGGGAAACAAAATTCAAAAAATTTATTTTCACTTGCCGTACCACCAAATCAGTCATGAACTATTTTCCAATTTACTCCACTTCAAATTAAAACCTAAATTACCAGATTATACATAACCCAATAATTCTAATTCAAAACAACATTTTCACCAAATTAGCCCCAACTTCACAAATCTACATATACCCACATACATAAACATGGAAGCCATGGCAAAACAACTTACACATACCAAGTTAAAGATTCTCACATATGAAATTTGAACATATATAACTGTTTTGGTCAAATTTATACAAGTATATTTCGAAGGGAAGAAAAATGACTAAAGTGATAAGAATATAGGTACAATGATTATCAAGTTGAATGGGGACGGACACAAGATGTTTGTTGACTAGGGAAAGCCCTTGAACAACTTGTTCGCCGGCATAAAACCCCGGGAGGATTTGGTACCTGCCTTGACCGTAAGTTTACTAAGTGTTTTTTAAGATTACAATGCTAAGAGCGTATTCAAAGGGAGCTTAAGCTAGAGTGAACGTGTGTGAAAATACAGTGTGTGTTTCCCTTTTATACCTCAAATAAAGCTAATTAACAAAGAGAAAAGATGGGCCTCAAAACTCGGGATTAAGGCTGATTTTGTGGAGATATATCCGCATTTGTTCGTTGAGGAGAAGATAATGATCCGTTGCTTGAGGAAACGTGGTTGAATCAGTCTTCGCTTCCTTTGACACATTCCCTAAAAAATAGGATTACCGTAACAAAAAGCTCAACCTGCAAATAACCAAGATGTAAATAGGACAACTCAAGTTGTTAGTACCAAGTTGTTATATGCAAGTTGTAAACATGTTGACTGAAAATGTAGGGCCCAACAATTGCCCCCAAACTTTTTGAATTTTAAAATGTAGAATATAAAGAGACAAAAAGATTCAAAAAGTTTGCCAAATATGGAAGAAAAGAACGACGGTTTTTTAAATGAGAAAAAGGGACGCGATGGGACGGTTTTTAAGTAGTTTCCCAAGGCAAAAAGGCATGAGTCCCAACCACCTTCAATCTCCATAAATAAATAGACTCCTGTTCCAACTCTCCCTTTCACCAAATCAAAAACGTAGCTTTCACAGAGGTTTCTAGAGGAAGAACCAGGGAAGACGGTCGGAGAGGAAAATCAAGTAGAGATTTACGGTGAGTTTCTTGTTTCAACTTTTTTCTCTCTGCAATTCGTTGTTTCGTTTTTTTGAAAAAATGGGTCGAAAGAAATTTGTTGTGATTGAGAGTGACGAGGGTTTACCCAAGGGTTTCATAACCCAAAATTTGCTAAAAGAACCTGATAACGAAAAATGCTTGATTCCCAAGGCTAACCTAGAAATTATTAAGAAGAATCAGGCCATGCCTTGCGAAACTATCTTCTTCACCCACCCTGATTTGACTTCCGAATGTTATTCTCCTACTTGGGTATGTTTCCCAGAGTATCCCTTTGTTATAGGTTTAAAATTTCCTTTCCCCGACTTGATCACCAAATTCTTCTCCTACACCAAACTTAACTATGCCCAACTGATGCCTCAAGGTTGGAGATATTTACAAACCCTAGTTAAATTAGGAGAGAGGGCCGATTTGAATGTTGGGTTAGAAGAATTGGCGTACACTATGGATTTAAGGGGTTTTGGTCCAGGAAGGTTTTGTTTTAAGGTTAAGAGTGGTGAGCCTATTCTGATCTCCAACAATGATCCTGCGGATAGAGGGTGGAAGAATAAGTTTTTCTTTGTAAGGAGAGACACCTTGGGTCAAGAGGAGGGTGTTATTTCCAAATGGAGGTTTCAAGGTAGTGAAAATAATTTTCCTTATTCTACTCATGCTTCTTAATACTCTGATAGCTAACCACTAAAATTCCCTTTGTAGAAGTAGCTAAATTGTCAGACTTATTTCCGGGGCAAGAAGGGACGCAAGAAAACATAAACCAAATTCTCAAATTGAGTGCATCTGACAGGACCTTTAAGGCATTCCCTGTTGAGTTTTCTGTTGAAGGGGTTGAAGGTGAGGCAGAGATTGTAGGTGAAGCAGAGGTTGAAGGTGAGGCAGAGGTTGAAGCTGAAGAAAATATACCCCCAAGTTTACCCGAAATGTCCACAGGTTCGACACCTCAAAATCTTTGT
Organism: Adenophora triphylla var. japonica; assembly: GCA_022495995.1. Lineage (NCBI taxonomy): Eukaryota > Viridiplantae > Streptophyta > Magnoliopsida > Asterales > Campanulaceae > Adenophora > Adenophora triphylla. The sequence continues at coordinate 50,153 of JAFEMH010006738.1, read as the reverse complement.
TCTTTCGCAAGTCTCTCTATTCTTCCAGTCATCTTAGTTTTTTATTTCCTTATTGCAGCTACACGATCCAAGTCCAACGTGAGTGCTGCTGACTTAATGGCTGCAGCTAAGGCAAAGAGGATTGCCAAGAAGGAAAGTAAGCCCCCAACTCCAATGTCTATGGCCTCTAGTTCTGATCTGAATGCTTCCAAGAAGAAGGAGGAAGCGAAGAAAAGAAAGCTATCAGAAGTTGAGGCTACAGATATGGATGACGATTGTGATATGGTGATAGCAAGGAAGAAGCTAAAAGATGCGATAGCATGATTTGTTGACAAGGTAAATGAGGAACCCTGTACTTTACTCAAGATTTGATGAGTGCTGACATTTCTTTTTCTCAGGTTGCGGATATTATGGTTCCTATCATGGACCAGTTCGATGTTGTTAAGATCAAAGCAGCTAAGTACAACTGTGAAGCTGAGGAATACAAGAAACAAGTCAACAAGAATGCTGGGGAGATAGAGAAGTTGAAGAAAGACCTTGAGACTGAGAGGAAGGAGTTGGAGGTTGTCAGGGCCGAGAAAGTAAAGGTAAATGAAGCCCACGAGAAGGAGCTGGATATTGCAAAAAAGGACTTCGAGTTCAACGCTACCAAAGCTGTGTTTGAAGCCAGAATCCAACTTATGGAAGAATATAAGAATGGGTTGGCTCCGGAATGGGATGTGGAGGAAGAAAAAAGAACCTTGGAAGATTTTATTGGTGAACCAGCAGATGTGGGAGCGGTGAACTCCGTGGCTCTTGAAGCTCTGGTCGATGATGCTAGCAAAGCTCTGAGCACCATAGTGGTAGCTCGAGTTGAAGAGAATGAGCATGGGAAGGAGAACAATGCAACACCGGTGGCAGCAGGCCGAGAAGTTTAAAAACAATTTGAAAACCTTTTTTGAATATTTTGGATGGGTGAAAAAACATCTTCTTTTTGGGTTTTATTTGTCATACCTTTGTTGGTATGCACCACAAATGGGGGGAATGTCCCCAAAACAAGTTTTTATTTTGTAATGGCTCATAAGAGCCGAGACAATCTATTTAGGAGTACTAGGTTGGTCTAGTACTCCACGCTTTTCTTAGGTTTTAAGGGATTTGGTTGGCTTACCCAACTTGTCCCCTAGCTGCAAAAATCTTTTGAAAACATTTTAAGGTTTTTTATGAAAGTGTTTTAAGCCTTTAGGAAATACTTGTTTGTTTTTTAGATAACACGTTGATGCTATAAGCCTTAGGTAACATGATAATGTTACAACCAGTAGTTCACAACTTGGACAAGTGTGAAAACGTGCGCCCAGGCGAAGGTGTCAAAACCTTAATTCGTAAGAAAAGATGAATATCTTTTAACCATATGTAATTTGTACCTTTGATAGAGGTAACCGTTTGAAGAGATAGAACAAGTATCAGCCGTCCTGGCGTGTCAACAAGTTCCATCCCTCTCCAGCTAAAGTTTCAACATGTATCGCCCGCATCGGCGTGTCAACATGTTGAACTTTTCTTCCTCAGGCTCAAACATGCATCAGCCGTCCTGGCGTGTCAACATGTTTGTCCTGTTCCAGCTTAGGTCCCAACAAGTATCAGCCGTACTGGCGTGTCAACATGTTGAGCCTACTCCGTTTGCTCAAGTTGCACCTTGCAAAACAGATTTATGTTAGGGTTGGGCGTTAGCTACGCTAACGCCCCTCCGATGCTTAAGTTAGTAAGGATTCTCCACAAAAATTAACAACTTGAAATATACGAATGAACTTGACAACTTAAAATAAATCGTACCTGAGAAGTCTAGTTGCAAATAACTGGACTTACATGAAATAAAGTTTTAAGTGGATGGCGTTCCAACTTCTAGGGATCCTGTCTCTACTTGGGGTTGACAACTAATATGCACCTTTGCCAGCTTCAGCATCGATGAGATATGGTCCTTCCCACTTGGGGGCTAACTTACCTGCATTCAATTCTCTTGTATTTTGAAATACTTTTCTTAAAACTAAGTCACCAACCTGGAATCTCCTGACTCTGACATTCTTGTTGTAAGATCTTGCAATTCGTTGTTGATAAGCCGCCATCCTTATCTTGGCTAAATCCCTGATCTCATCAATTGTATCTAAATCTTGAGTTAGCAAGAGATTATTTTCATCTTGAGTTAATAAGCCATACCTTGCCGTTAGGATTGTCACTTCAACTGGAATTACAGCTTCCGCTCCATATACCAATGAATATGGAGTTCTACCTGTGGCTCCTTTTGTAGTAGTCCTATCTGCCCAAAGTACAAGTGGTAACTCTTCAGCCCACTTTCCCTTCTTTTGATCTAGACGATTCTTCAAGTTGTTGATGATCAACTTGTTGCTTGATTCAGCTTGGCCATTGGCTTGAGGGTGGATAGGTGTAGACATGATCAACTTGATGCCCCAGCGAGTACAGAAATCCCTGGTCTTTTTACTTATAAATTGTGACCCGTTGTCACATATAATCTCTGATGGCACACCAAACCTGCTAATTATATTTTTCTTCAGAAATGAGATTACCTCCTTATCTCTTACCTGTACATAAGCTTCTGCTTCGATCCACTTTGAGAAATAATCGGTTAATGCCAACATGAACACTTTGCCTCCAGGAGCCTTAGGAAACTTGCCTACAATGTCCATGCCCCACTGCATGAAAGGCCAAGATGAGACTATAGAATGTAGAGGCTCAGCAGGTTGATGCAAGATGTTGCTGTGTCTTTGGCAGGCATCACACTTTTGTACATAGCTCATAGCATCTTGACGCATGGTTGGCCAATAGTATCCTGTCCTGAGGGCCTTCGATGCCAGTGCTTTCCCACCAGAATGGTTCACACAAATTCCTTCATGGATTTCTTTGAGTACTAGCTCAACTTGCTCGTTATCGACACATCTCAAATAATGTCCTGCAAAAGACCTCTTGAATAGCACATTATCTATCAAAACGAAAGTTGAAGTACGAATCTTAAAAGATCTAACATTCTTAACATCCGGTGGAATAGTTCCAAGTTGAAGGAACTCAATTACAGGTTGGGTCCAAGAAGGTTTAGCATCTTGTGCCCCAGTAGGTTGAGTAACCACTTGAGTTTCTTCAACTTGGTCTATTACCGGGTACTTAACATAAATGATGGGGATAGTGGTATGCAACATTGATTTGCAAGTGGAACCCAAGTTGGCCAAGGCGTCTGCTTCTGTGTTTTCTTCTCTGGGGACCTGTTCCAAAGAGAATGATAGGAATTTCGAAGCTAAAGCCTTAACATGTTGGAGATACAGAGCCATCTTGGAATGCTTCGCCACATAACTGCCACTAAAATGGTTAGCCAGCAATTGAGAGTCAACAAATACATTTATATGTGTAACATTTAAACTTAAAGCTGTGGTTAAACCCATGATTAAAGCTTCATACTCGGCTTCATTATTTGTTGCACCAAATTCACAAGATACAGCTTGAGGTATGATATCACCTTGAGGGGATTTTAGGACTATTCCCAATCCAGTTCCTTTGGAATTTGAAGCTCCATCTGTAAACAGTGTCCAAAATCTAGGATTAGCCTTACCTTCAAGTTGTTGCACTTCCAGCTCCACCTCGGGTTGCAAACTGGGACTGAAGTCGGCTACGAAATCGGTTAGGGCCTGAGATTTGATGGCTGTTCTTGGCTCATACGAAATATCATAAGTGCTCAATTTGACCGACCACTTGGCCAATCTGCCCGACATCTCTGGAGTTCTCAACACATTCCTTACAGGATAATTAGTTCTAACAGTTAAAAAATGTGTTTCGAAATAATGACGCAATTTTGTAGCAGCAGTAGTTAAGGCTAATATTAATTTTTCAAGATGAGAGTACCTTGTTTCAGCGTCCAATAGAGACTTACTTACATAGTATACAAGATGCTGTTCACCTTGGATTTCCTTCACTAATACTACACTAACAGCTTTTTCAGATACAGCCAAGTATAAATAAAGGTGCTCACCATGCTCTGGTTTGGCAAGTAGGGGTGACGTCACCAAGTATTCTTTAAGTTGCTTAAAAGCTGCCTCATGTTGGTCACCCATTGAAAGAGTTTGTTCTTTCTTAGCACTTCATAGAATAACCCGCACTTATCGGATGATTTAGATATAAACCTATTCAAAGCAGCTACTCTACTGTTAACCTTTGGACGTCTTTGATGTTCTTGGGAGATTCCAAGTTGAGAATAGCCTTGATCCGCTCGGACTCGGCTTCAATCCCCCTTTTGGTCACCATATATCCCAAGAATTTACCTGCCCTAACACCAAAGTTGCACTTTGCTGGATTGAGCTTCATGTTGAAAGCTTTCAAGATGTTGAACGCCTCAGCGAGATGCTCAACATGATCTTCCATGTGCTTGGATTTTACCACCATGTCATCTATGTAGACTTCCATCGTCTTGCCAAGTTGATCTTTGAACATCTTGTTCACCAAATTTGATAAGTTGCCCCCGCATTTTTAAGACCAAATGGCATAGAAATGTAACAATATATACCTTCCTGAGTCATGAACGCCGTATCTTCTTGGTCCGAAGGCTCCATTTGAATTTGTTGATACCCCGAAGACGCATCCACGAACGTCAAGATGTCGTGGCCCTGTCTCATCAACTAGAGAATCGATATGAGGAAGAGGGAATGGGTCTTTCGGACAGGCTTTGTTCAAGTCTCGTAAAGTCCACGCACACTCGCCACTTGCCATTTCTTTTTCTACCACCACAACATTAGCTAACCACCTTGGGTACCGAACTTCCCCGATCATCTTGGACTTCAAAAGCCTCTCAACTTCATCTTTTATGATCCGGTTCCTCTCCCGAGCAAACTTCCTTCTTTTCTGATGAACAGGACGGATGGTGGGATCTATGTTCAACTTGTGAGTAATGATGTCCCTGCTTATCCCCGTCATGTCCTCGTGTTTCCATGCAAAACAACATTTCTGGATTTTTAAGAACTCAATCAGCTCCTCCTCAACTTCGGATGGGAGGTCTGTCCCAACTTGCACTTGGGCCTCGTGGATTCGATGCATCAACAGTAAACGCTCTTTGTCTCATGCTCCACCGCTTCAAGAACATCCTGGGCCTTCTTCTTTAATTGCTATGCTTGCCGAGGGGCTGAACTTGCTTTCATGTTGACCTTGTAGCATTCTTTGGAGACTTGTTGGTTTCCCTTCAACTTGGCCACACCCCAAGGTGTTGGAAACTTGACGCACTGGTGATAAGTTGACGACACGGCCTTCATGTTGTGTATCCAAGGTCTTCCCAAAATGACATTGTACGAGGAAGAGCATTCGATCACACATAATCTTTCCATAGCATTCATACCCTCCAAATAGATGGGCAACTTGATCTCCCCGACTGTTTGCTTTATCTCCCCACTGAACCCTACCAGCACGGATGAATTCTTCACAACTTCGGACAAAGGAATACCCATATCTTCAAGAGCATGAGTGAAAATTATGTTGACTGAGCTCCCGCCATCAATAAGGATTCTCTTGACCACACAGTTGGCAATCTGCACTTGAACAACTAGACCATCATGATGAGGATCCAACGTGTTGTCCTTATCTTCGTCTTCAAAGGAAATAACATGACCATCTGTGAAGTCCCGACATCTTGAAGGCAATTCTGAGTGATCCTCCTTAGAACTTTTGGCATGACGCTTGGCTGCAGAGTAAGTTGTTCCACAAATATGAGATCCACCTGAAATGACATTTACTACCTTGGTGGCCAGAGGCGGTGCAACTTTCTCGGGTGCAGGTTTGCTCCCCTGAATCAGGCTCTTTAGACTCACTTCTGACCCTCTTCTTGCCCAACAAATCCTTAAGAAGACCCTTGGACAGTAGATGAGCAATTTCCTTCCTCAAGGCAAAACAATTCTCGGTAGTATACCCAAAATCCTCATGAAATGCGCACCACTTGGACTTATCCTTCCAAGTTGTTGGCTGGTCGTTCTTCTTAGGCCACCTCGCTTTATCTCCAAGATTTCCCATGGCGCACAAGATTCCTGCAATGTCCACAGAAAAGCAGTATTCAGAAATTTTTGGATAATCATTATCATCTCCCTCTTGATCATCATCTATAACATGAATTCTAGAAGATTCAGATTTAACAGGGGGTTTGCCCCTGTTGGACTTATAGTGATGGGAATCCGATTTTCTGTCAGAAGGCTCAAATAGAGGAGTAGGAGTCCTTCCAATTGACTTCCCCATCGCCAAGCTGTCTTCCTCCAATCTGATGAAAGGCAAGGCCCTGGTTCTGATTTCTTCAAGTTGTTTCGCAGGGGTCATCACCAACTCGTTATAGAACAATGAGCTCTTTTTCAAGCCTATACGAAATGCTTCCGTAGCGGTGGACACATCCAAGTTGGGTATAGTCACTGCCTCCTTGTTAAACCTGTGCAAATACTCTTTAAGATTTTCGTTAGGCTGTTGCACAATTCTATAGAGATCACTAGTCAACTTGTCAAATGCCCTATTGCACGAAAATTGGTTAATGAACATATTGACAAGTTGAGCATAAGATGAAATAGAGTTTAGAGGGAGCCCTGTTAGCCATTTTAAGGCTGGTCCTGACAAAGTAGAGCCAAAGCCCCTGCAAAAACACGCTTCTTTAAACATAGGGGGGATACTTATGATATCTATTGATTCCTGATACAGCAACACATGTTCCGCGGGGTCGGTGCTTCCATCATATTTCTTCATGTGAGGGACTGAAAATTTCTTTGGGATCTCCACACTAGCTATTGCTGGAACAAAACGAGATTCATTATAGCAAGTTGGAGAAACTTGGTGGTACGGCATATTGACTCCGGGTATGCTTCGAAGCAAATCCTTGATAGTCTGCATTTCCTTAACAAGCTGACTCTCTGCGAAAAGAGGATTGTTATTAAACTGAGATGCAGAAGTATCAAAAGCATTAAAGAAATTCCCTGCTTGCCCCATTGGGGGTGTAGCATAGGTGTAGCAAGATGACAGCGCAGGTTGGCCAGATGGTAGGCTGAATCTTGGTTGTTCGATTGGAATGGACGCCACGATCGTGCTCTCTGCTGCTGGCAAGGTATTAGTCATAGGAATATCCCCGACATGGCTTGGTCCTGTACCTGCACCAAACAAAGATCTAGGAAGTAAAAGTGAAAATGGAGTAGATACTTGAGTTTCAACTTGCTTCCCTTTACGCAGGCTATCAATGGCGCTGAATATCATGGCGTTCGTATGCTCCTGACCATCCAACCGATCGCCTATTTTCTTCATCATGTCTGCCATGTTGGACATTATCTCCAAATTGACAGCTTCTGCACTTGGAGGAGGGTTGCCTTGGGCGTTGGAAACAGGAAGCGGACGGCTCCTCTCAGCTTGACTGCCGGATAATGGATTAGCCATTTCTACTTGAATAATCAAAGTTTCCCACGGACGGCGCCAAATTGTTTTGGTCAAATTTCTACAAGTATATTTCGAAGGGAAGAAAAATGACTAAAGTGATAAGAATATAGGTACAATGATTATCAAGTTGAATGGGGACGGACACAAGATGTTTGTTGACTAGGGAAAGCCCTTGAACAACTTGTTCGCCGGCATAAAACCCCGGGAGGATTTGGTACCTGCCTTGACCGTAAGTTTACTAAGTGTTTTTTAAGATTACAATGCTAAGAGCGTATTCAAAGGGAGCTTAAGCTAGAGTGAACGTGTGTGAAAATACAGTGTGTGTTTCCCTTTTATACCTCAAATAAAGCTAATTAACAAAGAGAAAAGATGGGCCTCAAAACTCGGGATTAAGGCTGATTTTGTGGAGATATATCCGCATTTGTTCGTTGAGGAGAAGATAATGATCCGTTGCTTGAGGAAACGTGGTTGAATCAGTCTTCGCTTCCTTTGACACATTCCCTAAAAAATAGGATTACCGTAACAAAAAGCTCAACCTGCAAATAACCAAGATGTAAATAGGACAACTCAAGTTGTTAGTACCAAGTTGTTATATGCAAGTTGTAAACATGTTGACTGAAAATGTAGGGCCCAACAATAACATATTTTATCAATTATAACATCATATAACATTCATAAACATCAATAATTTGATTGAAACTCAAAACCCACACACACACATACAAACCCACATACCTATATACCCACAACACACATAAAATAACAACATCACTTAAATTATGAAACTATAACAAAGAATCCATCATACTTCAACTCAATTTCATGGGTTTAATTTGATTTTCAAAATTAAAATTATTTTTATAAGTTACTCTACTTATACAACATATGGCAAAGATTCATACAACCAAATGTTTACACATAATTCAGCAAAGGAAGAAAGATATAAACTTACTAAATTTGGGCTTCTTTCTTATCTCTTCTCTCTCTTTCTACCCTTCTCTTATTTTCTCACTTGATTTGCTTTTATCATTCTTTTTGTTTTGTTTCCTCCTTGGTCCCTAAAATGCTACTGTAGTACTAATTAAGTGAGGTGAGTCAGATATATGGAGAAAACATATATACAAAGTTCTACACCTCCTCCTTGGCCACGTAAAATACAAGCGAGTTAATTTTAGGGAAAAATATCAAAAATTCTCTCATTCTCTCTACATTATTTTAATACTCACAACACCATTATAATTCACTATTCTCTCCACTATAATTCACTTTTCCTTAATTCCCGTGTCTACAGTAAATTTCCTACTACTAATGGGACGGAGGGAGTATACAAAGTTCTACACCTCCTCCTTGGCCACGTAAAATACAAGCGAGTTAATTTTAGGGAAAAATACCAAAAAGTCCCTTTAAAGAAATTTCATATCCTAAAAACCCTACAAATAATTATTCTATTAAAAAAGTCCTGAAACTAGATTTTCAATATCAAAAAGTCCAAAATTTAACAATTTTAACTGATTTCATTAATTTAAGAATTTAAAATGATGAAAACTTGATTTTCTTTTCAATTATGAGTGTTACAAAGATAAAATTTATCCATATTGAACAATAATAGTAATAATAATTTACAAATAATTATATTACTATTATTATTATATAATTGTAAAAAAATTAAAGCAATAATTTAAAATAATGTTGATAGTGATGATATATGGAAAATAATTCATGATTACTATAATTATATATTTTTTATTTTTTATAATTATAAGTTACAACAATTAAATTTAATAATACAATGTAATTGCTTTTCTAATTATTATTGGACATGTGATTAAGAATTCATCTTATTATTATTACTTTTTATAATAATATTTATAATTATTATGTTTTTATTATTTCTGAATATAATAAAGCCTTGCATTCTAAAAGTCAGAAGCGCATGTGATACCTCATTATTTTTAGAAAATAAATTTTCATCTTTATAAAAGTTTCAAACATAACGACATTGGTTAAATAGTTAATTTTTGGACTTTTTGGTTTTGAAAATTGAATTTTGTGACTTTTTAGATTGAATAATTATTCTTAGAACTTTTTTGATATGAAAGTTTTTTAGAGGGTTTTTTTTGGTATTTTTTTCCTTAATTTTATAAAGGAAACAAATGGGACCCAAGCCCAAATTCTATCTACCCTACCAAGACCTGATTCCATTTTTCTTTTCTTTTCTTTTCTTTTTTCTTATACGAAATCGAAATATTTTATTTATGATTATTTACCTTAAATACAACATTACCAATACAAAGTACAATATTACCCATACGTTTTATAAATTTACATACTCCCTCCTTCCATAATAAAATGTTACTTACCCAAAAATTGCTACTTTACTTTTAGTAGTATCATTTTTAAACCAAACCTTACTTATCAAATTATCATCTTTAAAATAATAACGCTAAACATAAATTAACCACGATACACATATACAAATCTAATCAAATATACGTACTCAAAATGGACCAAATAATTGGGGTGTCACAGGATCGCACTTCTCCAAATGTGTGAAAACAACTTTTAATGACTACTCAGCGATAACAACAATTTTAAGGGCCTTTCGGGCATTTATTGAACCACATTAAGTGAGGAAAGATCATTCTGTTATAAGAAACTGGTAAAGGACATCGCTGTAATTATAGAAAAACAAATAAAGATTTTATCCTGACAATTGTGACGGCATCTAGAAACAACAGGGGCGGTTAGCATAACTGTCCGTGCGGCTCATTTAGGCACCTAACCTTAGTCGTGCGGCGGCTGTGGCCCCTTTTGGAGGTAGACAATATCTATAAATAGAACCATTAATTTTAAGGATCCTTTGTACACACCTACACCTAGGGAAAACTTTACCCAAATTGATATAATCCTCTCTCTCTTATACAAATTTACACAAACCTAAACTCGCTCTTACCCAAATTAAGTCTCATGTATGCATTTGTATGAAATCTTAGCTAAAGCAAACTACCCAATAAGATATAAGTGAAACTTGATCTTGTTAAAATTTGAAATGTCTTGATTAAATTTATTGTTCATTGACTTTCTTATGAAATCACACTTGATACTAATTGGGTTCCCACCCCGGTAGAGCATACAACCATCGATTTGGTAAATTAAGAATGCTCGAGGGATGAATCCAAGGAGTTGATGTGATTTCCTTTTAGAAAATTACTCTTATCTTAAATTGCTTAAATGTAGATCTATATTGTTTACTTCTTGCCTTCATCTTTCTATTTTGAGTTCACAAATGATATCAATTAGTTCATCTCCCCATAATGACATACAACTATTGAGTTGAAAATATGTATGTTTTAGGGAGATGGTTATAAGATTGATGTAACTCATTTCAGTTTGTGCAATTATATGTAATTTGTTTACTTCCTTTAGTTTCCAGTTTCTGTTCTATGATTTCTGTAAATCTAACTGAGAGGCAAAGGGGCCACGCGACCTCATTTTCCTGTCCGTGAGGCTCCATTTGCTAGGGACAACCTATGACTAGTTTATGAAGTTTTCTTCAAAACAATTTCCTATTGTTATTTCCCGCTTTAAATCGATTTTCAATGATACACTTGTTTTTCTAAAGCCTTTATTTCTGTAAAGACCCGAAAAATTTTAAATTTTTTTTTTTAGTATTATTTTAATTATAATAATAATAAAATAATACTCCTTAATTGAATTGGACTTGGGTTAATTAAATGGACCAATTTAATTAATTAAATCAAGTGGGCTAAGTTGGGCTTAGGAAGTCAAAGGGGCCCAAGGAGGTGAAAGCCTAGAATATAAAAATAAAACCTCATTATTATTTTCTCATAATCTTTCATTTAACAAAGAGAAAGAAAAAAATCAAAAACCCTATACCTAGAAGGAGGGGGCGGCGGCCGGTTGCTTGGAGGGGGAGTTACAGCCGTTTTTGGTCTTCTTTTGGCCATTGTTCCTTCATCAAAGATCAAGGTAAGATGATAACCTACAATCTAGTTTTTGTTTCATTCAATTCCGATTTAAATTGAATTAGTTATGATTTTTCAAAAATTTAAAACTATTTAATTCTAGGTTTAGCCATTATTGGATTTCTAATGGTTTAATCTTAGGGTTTATGTAATAAATTAAGGATTTGATTATTGGGGAATTGTAGGTTATAATGATATAACCCTAACCCTAGTTCATATTATTGTAGAATTGAATCAATCTCAATTAATATGATTAAAGGTATTTTTATTTAAAAGAGTATATAAATTAAATGATGTATTTAATGTTTAGAAAATAAAAAGAGGAACAAAAATCATGTTTTTGAATCTCCCATGGCTCGGCCGAATTGGCCTAGAGTGATTTTGGGTGTGTTTCTTTTTAAGTGTTAAGCTTTTGGTTTGTTTTGTGTGAAAACAGTTAGTTTTTAAACTGAAAAAGGACCAAACTGCAAAGTTTTCAAAGCTGAAAGGATTTTCCAGTTAAGTTATTAACTGGACAGTTAACTTCAGGACTGAACTGAAAAGTTCAAAAGTTCTGAGGGACTGTTCTGTGATTTTGAAAATCTGAAGGACTGTTTTGCAATTACTGAAAAGTTGAGGGACTGTTTAGTAATTTTTCAAAAGTTGAGGGACTGTTTTGTAATTTCCCAAAAGTTGAGGGACTGTTTTGTAATTTTTCAAAAGTTGAGGGACTGTTTTGTAATTTTTCAAAAGTTGAGGGACTATTTTGTAATTTTCAAAAGTTGAGGGACTATTTTGTAAAATTTGAAAAGTTAAAGGACTTTGTTGAAATTTAGAAAACCTAAAGGAACCTTTAGGAATTTAGGAGAAGTCCAAAGACTTTAAAAGGAAATATATCAAGGGAAAAGAAGAAGAATAACACTTTAAGAATACTAAAAGACTTAGGTTCCAAAGTGTTAGAATTTCGAAATAAAAAGTTTCTAAGTTAAGAAACTACTAAATTAGGAAAGCTTCTAAAAATAGAAGGTTAGTTAACCAATTAAGGTGAGTCTAAGAATAACTCATAGGTTAACTAAGGAAAGGAAGTATAGGTGCATAAGAAGTAATGAAAGATTACTTGTGCCTAAAATATGCTATTACGTGATTGTAGATTTCGCGTAAAGGGCGTTGCTAAGCAAGGAAGCAAAGCTAAGGTAAGGAATTACGATCCTAAGTACTCTTGTATATCAATTCGTTTGGAAACTCCATTGAGTCTTTTCAAAACGTGAATGCTATCTGTGGCTGATAGTAATTTTTAAAATACTCTGATGAAATGTATCGTCATTGAAAATTCCTTATTCTGTGATATGTTCTTGTTCATGGAATATCTGCAAATATTGAAATTGCTATGTGTGTTCTTGTACCTTGGAATGCATTTGTATGTAATAACTAGTATGCATTATTATTTACTAGTTATGAAATTATGCTTAATGAGAAAAGCATGTATTATGAAAAATTATGGGAATACTCAATGTAGGGTATAACCCATGTAATAACTAGTATGCATTATAATTTACTAGTTATGAAACTATGCTTAATGAGAAAAGCATGTATTATGAAAACACGACATCAATGTAGGTGTTCGTTGTTTTGGGAATTACTCAATGTAGGGTATGACCCATGGAATTGACGGAAGTCTGAAAGTATAACAAAGTTGTAGTTGCCACACTTTCTTTGCTATGAAATATACACATAATTGTTGTTTATAACCTATCCTTGAATATAATTTTTGGATTCGTTCTTTCCAGTCGTCTCCTCATTGTATCGATGAGACCACGTATGAACTTACTGGGCATTGTTCGCTCATTCCTTCATTTTCTTTTTCCCTCAGGATCGGAATAGAAAGGAGGAGAACCGTCATCCGAAAGAGGCGGAGAAATTAAGTAGAATACATGAATTATTTAATGATTTCGAATTTCAGAACTTTTATTAGTACTAGTTATTGTACTTAGCCGTTACATCTGATTTTTCCGCACTTATGTAATGGTTTGACTTAAGTTACCGTTGTGGACCCGTATTTTGGGGTATTTATTTATGTTTATGAAATTATGGAAATTATAGAAATTCGGGGTCGTTACAGTTGGTATCAAAGCTCCGGTTTTAGGTCTTATGGGAAGAATACCTTTAGCCTTAGGGAACCTTAGTTCTAAGAAATTCCTGGAATGAAGGCAACCCTGAACTTAGATGTAAGTCATGCCATGCTCTAGGATTATTATGTGAGCGAGGTAGGCTAAGTGGAAAAGTTAAAGGAATAACTTACTCGTTGCTTTGGAAGATTAAAGCATATTTATTTAAGTATATAAATATTATGTATTGAAGGTCTACTAATGATGATATGTCTTGATTATAGGAGATGATCAGGAGATATTCTTTGAGTTTTGGCTGGTAATATGATCTAGAAGAGTCAAAAGTACCTATAGAGGAAGTTATCGAGGTAATAGAGGATGACGTTCCTAAGGTATGGATACTTGAGGTACAAGCTGAAGAGATTGGGAGTAGTGAAGCTACTCCAATTGTAATTGAAGATGATGAACAAGATTTAGAGCCAGTAAAAAAGTCTAGAGGAAGATCAAGAGGTTCTAAAAAAAAAAAGACACCAAAGGTACCTAGTGAAAGACCTAGGGGAAGACCTAGGAAAGTGTTGTTTCACGATTGAAAAGTGGGACGTTGAGTTATTTATGAGTAGAGATAATGAGTAGTTAGTTCTAAACGAACTCCAGATATTTTGTTGAATTTAAAGAGTTTAAGGCAATGATAATATTTAAGTTTATTTGGAGGAATTGTTTATGTTTTGTTCTGAAGTGTTAAGCGTGTGTGCTAACCTAGAACGAGAAAGTTGGTCAAGTGAAAAGACCATGTGTGAAAAGTATTTGGCTGATTGAAATGGCCAAGTGAGAACAATGATTGGTCTACTGAAACGACCAATGTGAAAAGATGAACGGCCTATTGAAACGGTCGAGTGTAATTAAGTTTGGGTCTAGTGAAACGACCGGTAATTGATGAGTGGTCTATTGAAACGACCAAGGATATGATGAATCGACGATTAAAAGGAAAAAGTTAAAATCTTTTGAGACGGACTCAATGAGGAAATTATCCAAGTAACAAACCTATAAGAAGTCATATTTTCCCTAACTATAATGTCCCAAAGGGGGGAAGGTTGCTAAATTTAGAAAGTTACTAAATTTAGAAAGCTACTATTTTAGGAATGTACCTAAAATAGAAAGTATATAAATTACTATTTTAGGAGAGTACCTAAAATAGAAAGTATAGAGATTACTATTTTAGGAAAGTACCTAAAATAGAAAGTATAAAATAGAAAGAATGGAAGTTACTATTTTAGGAAAGTTACCTAAAATAGAAAGCTTAGTTAACCAAACCAAGGAGTCAAGAATAACTCAGAGGTTAACAAAAAGAACTATTAAAGTGTTTTAGAAACGGAAAGTCTTCAAAAGTTAAAATCTAGTCTGTTGAGACGAAAATAAAATTTAATTATAGTCTGTTGAGACGGAAATATAAAATCGAAGTTAGTCTTTTGAGACGGAACCGTAAAGTATTAACTAGCAAGACGGCTACGCATATATATGTAGTGAGTTTGTTAAACTAAATATTATAGATATTATTACTTATTAAAGAAGCTAGTGGACCGAAAAGTGTCACTGGAAACTGGAAACTGGAAGCTGGGACCAAGATGAGACCGGTAACAAAAGGAAAGCTACGGATAAGAACCATGGAAAGGAGGTACTGCAAGTAAGTACCAGAATAAGAATTTCGATAACCGCAAGAAGGGGAACAAAATTGATGCCCAAGGGTGAGGAACTACTGGGAGATGCCAAGTGTGCGAGGGGGAGCACAAGACTGATGAATGCTGGTATAAGGAAAAGAAATGTTACAATGGTGACAAGATGAGACATTCGCAGTGGAAGTACCAAGAACCAAGGGAAGCTGAAATTTGCTCAAGGAGAAAAAGATGATAAAAGAACCGATAGTGGTTGTGGACGAGTGTTACCATGATTGTGAAGGACACAAGAGCCACAAATGATTTTGTTGAAGATACAATTCAACTCTATTCTAGTGATGCGTATGCATTGTTTGATTCTGGTGCTACGCATTCAATTATTAGTGCTTATTAGGCAAAAAAAAATAATAAAATAAAAATAAACTTGGAACCTGAGGCGTTAGGATTACCTCTGGTCATAGATTCTCCGACGAGAGAGTCAATTCCTATTTCATATGCATATAAGTGTTGTCCTTTGAAAATAGGAGAAAGAGAACTCGAGGTTGACCTTATCGAGTTAGGAATGAATGAATTTGATATTATCTTTGGGGATAGATTGGTTAGCTGCTTACCATGCCAAGAAAAATGGCTTTTAGAAGGAAGTGTATTTCAGATTACCATCTGGAGAAGAGTTTTATGACCAAGAATCGAATCCTAGACCCCAAGTGAACTTTATTTCGGAGATGAAAGCCCGAATGATGTTAAGAAAAGGATGTGAAAGTTTTTAGCCAATATTAGTGAGAGGGATAAGAAAGAAGTGCGTATAGAACCTCTTTCAGTGATCATAGATTTCAAGGATGTGTTCCCAGAATAATTGCCTGGAATACTGCCAGAAAGAGAAGTGGAATTCTCTATAGATTTGGCACCAGAAACCGCACCAATATCTAAGGCACCGTCAGAATAGCGTTGACTTAATTTAAAGAACTGAAGGAACAGTTACAAGAACTATCGGATAAAGGTGTGATTGTATTCATTAAGGAGGTTTTGATATAGATAGAGACCAAGGGAAAGCATGAAGAGCACTTGAGATTAGTGCTGCAAATTTTGAAAGAACAACAATTGTATGCTAAATTCAAGAAGTGCGAATTTTGACTAGAGAAAGTGGTATTCTTAGGACGTGTGATATCTAAGGATGAAGTTGCAGTGGATCCAACAAAACTAGAAGCTATAGTGAATTGGGAAAGACCAACCACAATTAGTGAAATAAGAAGTGCCTTGGGATTGGCAGGTTACTATAGGAGATTCGTTAAATGATTCTCTAAGTTATCAGGACCTGAAATTAGGTTAACACAGAAAGGAGTAAGGTTCGTTTAGTCAGAATAATGTGAAAAGAATTTTCAGGAACTGAATCAAATATTAGTGTCTGCACCAGTTTTTACGTTACCATCTGGATCAGACGGATTTGTAATCTATAGTGATACTTTGCTTAAAGGATTAGGCTGCGTATTGATGCAGAATGATAAGGTTATAGACTACGTGTCAAGGAAATTGAAAAAAAAAAAAAAAAAACCGCGAGAAGGATTACCCGACTCATGATTTAGGGTCAGCAACAGTGGTGTTTGCATTAAAGATTTGGAGACATTACTTGTACGGAACGACTTGTCAGATTCATACGTATCATAAGGGTCTTAAGTATATTTTCACCCAAAAGGAACTTAATATGAGGCAAAGGAGATGATTATAATTACTTAAAGATTATGATTATACCATTTTGTATCACCAGGGAGGCCAATAAGGTGGCCGATGCATTGAGTAGGAAGAATAGGGGAACCTTAGCGGCATTAATTCCTAAGGGGGTAAGTGCGTGAAATAACGTTGAGGGTTCAAACTTAGCAGTGCGAGTTAGAGGATATCTAGCTCAGTTAATTGTTCAACCTACATTTTTGGAGAGAGTTAAGGAGGCTCAAGGTGTAGACGATGAGAGAGATGTCCTCATGGGCAAAGGACAAGGCCAAAATCTTCGTATGGGCGAAGATGGGATCTTAAGGTATCAGTCGGAAATTTGGGTACCAGACAACCGAGACAAAAAGCGAGAGATCTTACAAGAATCAACTATTCGAAATTTTCTGTTCATACCAGGAATACAAAGATGTATAGGAAATTAATGGGTATCTGTGATGATTGGAATTGATTTTTGTGTTCTCGTACCTTGAACACTACATATACTATTTTTATGTTCATTTGATGAGGACTTTGTATAAAATGATCTAGACAGATTGAAATGACCTAATATTAAATGAATTGGTCTAGACAGATTGAAATGACCTTAATATTAAATGAATTGGTCTAGACAGATTGAAATGACCTTAATGTTGAATGAATTGGTCTAGACAGATTGAAATGACCTTAATGTTGAATGAATTGGTTTAGACGAATTGAAATGACCTTAAATTCTATAGATGTGATTATCATGATACATCCGGATAAGGGAGCGCTTTGATAAAAGTGCAGGAAACCTTATTCAACGATCGCCTGAAAAGGTGTATCGGAGTCACCAAGATGAAAGGTGCACCAATACTTAGAATTGACAGACATATGTGTATAAAATCTCTATAGGTTAATGGTAGAAGTACCACTACTTGTTATTTGGAAGAGTATTTTTCATTTCCAATGAAAATGAGAGATTATAGCAATGAACTTAGTGGTTGAATTACCGAAGACGTTGAAAGGTCATAACGCGATTTGGGTCATAGTGGAGAGACTTAAGAAGTCGACACACTCTTCAAAAATTAAGGTACGTTTAGTTTGGAGGACCAAACTCTTTTAAGGGGGTAAGAATGTAAAGACCCGAAAAATTTTAAATTTTTTTTTTAGTATTATTTTAATTATAATAATAATAAAATAATACTCCTTAATTGAATTGGACTTGGGTTAATTAAATGGACCAATTTAATTAATTAAATCAAGTGGGCTAAGTTGGGCTTAGGAAGTCAAAGGGGCCCAAGGAGGTGAAAGCCTAGGATATAAAAATAAAACCTCATTATTATTTTCTCATAATCTTTCATTTAACAAAGAGAAAGAAAAAAATCAAAAACCCTAAACCTAGAAGGAGGGGGACGGCGGCCGGTTGCTTGGAGGGGGAGTTACAACCGTTTTTGGTCTTCTTTTGGCCATTGTTCCTTCATCAAAGATCAAGGTAAGATGATAACATACAATCTAGTTTTTGTTTCATTCAATTCCGATTTAAATTGAATTAGTTATGATTTTTCGAAAGTTTAAAACTATTTAATTCTAGGTTTAGCCATTATTGGATTTCTAATGGTTTAATCTTAGGGTTTATGTAATAAATTAAGGATTTGATTATTGGGGAATTGTAGGTTATAATGATATAACCCTAACGCTAGTTCATATTATTGTAGAATTGAATCAATCTCAATTAATATGATTAAAGGTATTTTTATTTAAAAGAGTATATAAATTAAATGATGTATTTAATGTTTAGAAAATAAAAAGAGGAACAAAAATCATGTTTTTGAATCTCCTATGGCTCGGCCGAATTGGCCTAGAGTGATTTTGGGTGTGTTTCTTTTTAAGTGGTAAGCTTTTGGTTTGTTTTGTGTGAAAACAGTTAGTTTTTAAACTGAAAAAGGATCAAACTGTAAAGTTTTCAAAGCTGAAAGGATTTTCCAGTTAAGTTATTAACTGGACAGTTAACTTCAGGACTGAACTGAAAAGTTCAAAAGTTCTGAGGGACTGTTTTGTGATTTTGAAAATCTGAAGGACTGTTTTGCAATTACTGAAAAGTTGAGGGACTGTTTAGTAATTTTTCAAAAGTTGAGGGACTATTTTGTAATTTCCCAAAAGTTGAGGGACTGTTTTGTAATTTTTCAAAAGTTGAGGGACTGTTTTGTAATTTTTCAAAAGTTGAGGGACTATTTTGTAATTTTCAAAAGTTGAGGGACTATTTTGTAAAATTTGGAAAGTTAAAGGACTTTGTTGAAATTTAGAAAACCTAAAGGAACCTTTAGGAATTTAGGAGAAGTCCAAAGACTTTAAAAGGAAATATATCAAGGGAAAAGAAGAAGAATAACACTTTAAGAATACTAAAAGACTTAGGTTCCAAAGTGTTAGAATTTCGAAATAAAAAGTTTCTAAGTTAAGAAACTGCTAAATTAGGAAAGCTTCTAAAAATAGAAGGTTAGTTAACCAATTAAGGTGAGTCTAAGAATAACTCATAGGTTAACTAAGGAAAGGAAGTATAGGTGCATAAGAAGTAATGAAAGATTACTTGTGCCTAAAATATGATATTACGTGATTGTAGATTTCGTGTAAAGGGCGTTGCTAAGCAAGAAAGCAAAGCTAAGGTAAGGAATTACGATCCTAAGTACTCTTGTATATCAATTCGTTTGGAAACTCCATTGAGTCTTTTCAAAACGTGAATGCTATCTGTGGCTGATAGTAATTTTTAAAATACTCTGATGAAATGTATCGTCATTGAAAATTCCTTATTCTGTGATATGTTCTTGTTCATGGAATATCTGCAAATATTGAAATTGCTATGTGTGTTCTTGTACCTTGGAATGCACTGTATGTAATAACTAGTATGCATTATTATTTACTAGTTATGAAATTATGCTTAATGAGAAAAGCATGTATTATGAAAAATTATGGGAATACTCAATGTAGGGTATAACCCATGTAATAACTAGTATGCATTATAATTTACTAGTTATGAAACTATGCTTAATGAGAAAAGCATGTATTATGAAAACACGACATCAATGTAGGTGTTCGTTGTTTTGGGAATTACTCAATGTAGGGTATGACCCATGGAATTGACGGAAGTTTGAAAGTATAACAAAGTTGTAGTTGCCACACTTTCTTTGCTATGAAATATACACATAATTGTTGTTTATAACCTATCCTTGAATATAATTTTTGGATTCGTTCTTTCCAGTCGTCTCCTCATTGTATCGATGAGACCACATATGAACTTACTGGGCATTGTTCGCTCATTCCTTCATTTTCTTTTTCCCTCAGGATCGGAATAGAAAGGAGGAGAACCGTCATCAGAAAGAGGCGAAGAAATTAAGTAGAATACATGAATTATTTAATAATTTCGAATTTCAGAACTTTTATTAGTACTAGTTATTGTACTTAGCCGTTACATCTGATTTTTCCGCACTTATGTAATGGTTTGACTTAAGTTACCGTTGTGGACCCGTATTTTGGGGTATTTATTTATGTTTATGAAATTATGAAAATTATGGAAATTCGGGGTCGTTACAATTTCATATTTTGACTTCACACACACACACACACACACACACACACACATTTTGACTTGAAATACTTGTAGACGCGAGGCATCTTGAGTGAGCTTATGACACTATTCCTGAGGTGTAAAGTGATATACGGGCTCATATCTTACATTAAAAACCTTTTTTCAATGTCTTTGCTAACAAAATGGCTTGGTGACTCTTAACATTTTAAATCCGCTTCGAATAAACCGATTTCTTTTTAAATCATATTTCTGAACTCCCAATTTCTGGATCGAGGTATTCATAATGAGTGGTTAAATTATGTAATATGTAGTTTAATTGATATTTATTTGGGATAAAATTGTCTTCACAATTAACTTAAACAGAAGGGCTGATTTGGTAAAGATATTTTTTTGGTCTTCACATTAAAAGTATTTCATCTAACTTTTATTTTTATGATCTGGGTTAAATTATGGCATGAATACCTCTTTAAATAAGTTTGAGTTAGTTATATTCGCAATAATATTTATTTTGTGTGAAACTCTATAACGTATTTTTAAAGAACTTCTCAATGGAGAGATTACATGTTTATTTTGTCACATCAACGTGTTATTCTTCGAGTGTATAGATAGTCTTACTAAACTATTTCCACAACCACAAACTGTTTGTTAGTTGAATATATGTATAACTTATAAATTGTTTAATCTCAATCATTAATGTATTATTGAGAATCCCTAATTTAACTAGACTACTCAGAATTTTCTATTTACCATTAGAATCTTATTAGTGCTAGTGCATGTGTTTTTATACTTGTATTTGTTGGAATTTGGTTTTGTAAAAGTAAGGTTTGACCGACTTTTGATCAAGAATTTCATAAGGTTTCATTTTAGTAAAATGAAATTTGATTGCATATTATTAATCTACATGTGGAGTAGATTAATTTGATATATTTACTTTCTCAAAACCAATTATAGGTGAATGAGAAATTAATGTTCAAAGTATGCAAAATGAAATGGGTATATGAAGAGTGTATGGGATATGGAATAGTTATCCCACATTGCTTAAAGATGTAAAGCAATAATAGTTTATAACTGGATCCATCCAAGGAAGGAGACATCAAGTTGATCTCCTTAGGCCAACCTAGTTGGGCCATTGGACCAACCATGCAAGAAGTAACCCAATTATGCTAGATTTTGTACTACCTCAATTTGGATCACACCCGCAAAGCGCACGAAGGTCGCAATGGGCGCTTTGAGGCGCACACTTTGCACGACCGCATCGTCGCTAGGAGCCTTAAACTTTTGACAAAAGTTGGCTCGGTTCATGGTTCGGTTCCGGCTTAGGGCGAGTGGGCTCTTAGTGGTTCGGTCCATTCCAAGTCAAATGGGTTAAGGTTGGTAGTTGGGCCGTGGCCCAGAATTGGTCCAGGCAAGCGCTTGGAAAATCTGGTGGATTGGGTCGAGGCCCAGTTGGGTTCGGCAAACCCAGCAGATCCAGTTTGGATTGGGCCGGGTTCAGCAAGGCGGATCCGGATTGGGTTGTGATGGTTCTTGGAAAAGGTGGGTGTGACCCTTGCCTTTTCAAATAGGCGGGTCAAGGCTGTTGGGCCATCCCAGCAGATCTCCTCCCTCCATCTAGATCTGATCCAACGGTCCAGAATTCACCAGACACCAATTGTGTTTATTCCCAATGGGTACAACAACTCTTCATACTCTATAAATAGACCCCCTGGTTTGTCAAATCAATTCACTCATTCACTCAACCACTTCTCTCTTTCATAGATTCACTCTCTCTTCTCACTAGAAGTAGAGAATCACTTATCTAATGGAGTTAACTAACTCAGTTAGATATTTAACTGAATTATGGAATTCAGTCACAGAATTCAACGGAATTCTTAACATCATCTGTTAGAAGATAAAGCATCTCGTTGCATAAGTCTTCTTCAAAGTCTGGAAGTGTCAAACATGAATTTTGTTCGCCGAAGTCATTAATTTGGAGTGCTCCTATTAATGACTGTTAAGTCGTTTCATCTTGAGAGAAGATTGCCGCTAATCCGTAAGCACCAGTGCGGGGCAATATCTTCTTACGGAGATTGTGTCCAACACAAGACTCGACTTCTTTAATTACTCGATTTGCTTTAATTTTTGCATTCTAGTTTATCTTTATTTCCTGCCCCGTTAATTATGTTATGGTTCATTATATTATTTGTCATTTCGTTAAATTCAAGAAAGCCTTATTTATTGTCATATAATAGACAATATTCCCAACAGTATTTTCTCAAAAATAATTGAAGACTTGAAAGCATTGAGTTTTTTCCAAGATGATATTAGTCTACTTGATCAACCTGTCAAAACCTCAACCGGTTGACTGCCTCAACCGGTCATGAACCTCAGCCGATCAAACCCTTCAACCGGTCCAGTCTCTCAACCAGTTATGCTCCTCAGTTGCTGCAATCAGTCAAACTTCTTCAACAAGCTTCCAATATCAGTTTGACTTAGCATTTATTGTTCTCACCTACTTAGCCAAAGTTGGTAGAGAAGTTTCTATGAAGACCTTGATGCCGCCTTATCAGTGACTACTTCAAGGAATGTTCAAGTTACCAGTTCTCACAATAACTTCTTTACCCAGTGGAAAATTCAAATAAGTTCGTACTTCAAATCTCAAGCATTCAATGCATAATATATTCTTATTTAATGCTTGTCACACCAAGTCATCCTTTCAACCCCTTCAGAGACAATAGCTTCATTTGAAGACACTATAAATACCTTCCTTAGAGCATTGAAGAGGGTTGGTGCATTGAAGACTTTGAGAGTGAGATTGTCAAGAATTGCAAGTGCTCAAGCATTGAAGTTCAAGACAGTCTGTCCTTATATTCACTAGATCATTTATTAGGACAAACACTATGCACACTCAATCAATTCTTGTAAGTGTTCCCCAACAAGACTATGTCTGGAACACATTGATTGATCACACTACACACCCAAGAGAAATCAGTTCAATTTGAGAACACATCTCTTGAAAACACCTGGTCAAACTTGTATCACAATCCATTAGTGATCACTTTCGTTTAGGCAACATTAAATCATAATGCTTGCAACTTGTAATATACTAGTGACATTAATAGTGAACCTTTTCACAAATCCAAGTTTTGACCAAACTTGGTAGAGCACGTAGAAGTTATTTAACATTGTGAACCTCTCCAAACAACTTTGTTTGTGTTTGCTCATTTTATCTTATCTTGTAACCGATTGAACTCTATCACCGGTTACAACCCTTTGAATAATTAAACGCTTTGTTTTGTGATTTCCATTGGAATATAATTTGCATGATCTTTTAACTTACCTGAAATTCATCTTACTTAACCGATCATTTGTGTGAGTAAACCAGTAACATTTTATCCGCTGCTAACTGGTTAACATCGGTTTAGATTTTGATAAGTTACTTGGATATTTTTGAAAGGTTTTCGAAAGAAGTTTAATCAGGCTATTCACCCCCCTCTAGCCGGTTTTCCTATCAATTGGGCCTAACAATTGGTATCAGAGCTTTCAATTTTTGAAAAATATTTTTCCAAGCTTCAAAGTTTGAATTGACGATTCCAATGGCAGGAAAAGTCATGCAAACGTGCAACATGGCAACGATACCCATGTTAAATGAAAATGAATTTACAGTATGGAAAAACAGAATCATGCGGTACATGGATTCAATTGATGACAAATTAATGACTGTAGTTAGAGATGGTCCTATCATTCCTATCAAAGTCAATACAATGCAAAGATCCCCCAAAACTCCTCTCCTGGATCATGCCGATAGATCATCGGAATAAGAGTTTGAAGTTTATGAAACTATTGTTCCAAAGACTCGTGAAGAATGGACTAAAAAGGATAAGATATGTGTAGCCCTCGACAAAAAGGCCATATACATTCTAACCTCTGGTCTAGATGATAGGCTGTACAAACAAGTACAGAATTATGAGACTGCTCAACAAGTACGGCAAAGTATCCTAAGATACATTGAGGGAGATCAAGTGGCAAAGGACAACCGGCTGTACAAAAGTGTAGCCGAGTTCGAATCCTTCAAGAAGAACCCAAATGAGTCCCTCAGAGAAACGTACGATCAATTTTGTGAGGTAAGCAACTCTTGTACATCTTTAGGTAGAATATATACAATGAAAGATCTTAACATGCATTTCCTTGATTCTCTTGGAGACCTATGGCATGTTAAGGTAGCTATTCTAAAAGAATGCAGAGATTTATATCAAACTCACATTCAGAATATTGTTTCCACTTTATTTTTGTATGAGGAAGACCTCAACAAGCTTGGTGAAGTTCAAAAACAATTTAAAAATCTCTCTCTACCAGCTCAAACTGAGATCTTCCCAGGCTCTTCTTTGTTCAATAACATATCTTCCAACAACTCCTCTTCAACCTCTTAGTGTAAACCAACCCAAACCAATGTTAACTACAATAAGCCTTTTGAAGAAAATGAATTTGCTGCATTTGCCAGAAAATATAGAAAGTTCAAGGACTTTAAAAAGTCCTAACAACATAGCAACAAATCCTTCCACTCCAAACCTTCATCCTTTCAAAGATCTGGAAATTTTCAAAGATTTGGCCAAAACTCAATCGACATAAAAAAATGCCCAAGGTGAGTTTATTTGCTACAACTGTAGGAAACCTGGCCACTTTGCTTCCAAATGCCCTCAAACTAAGTATGATTTTTTTATGAAGAAACCCTTTAGGAAAAATCATAGATCTAAGAGCCTATTAGCCGAGTAAGGAACAGAAAAGGCTATGCCTGTTTGGTTTGAAACTGATTTAGAGGATGAAAATGCTGACTCAGATAAAGATGATGATGTTAGTTTTATGGTTCTTGATGTAACATAAGTTGGACCCACTCCTTTACAGTCACCATATATAGGAATTCCATTGACCAGTCAAGCATATACAATGACACTACCACACCTATGAGATCTCCCTTGTCTTATTATGATGAACCTATACATAGGGATGAGAATCCCTACAACTTCAAAATCCAGAGTATAGGTGGATCTCTCTATGGTCAAAGCAAAACCTCTCCTACTCTCAAGCAATTGATTCAACCAATGCAATCGACCTATCAAATACAGGCCCAACCGATGACATTCAAAACCCAAACTGTGTTTGAACCTCGACCGATCCAATTCCAAAAGACCTTAGCCGACATAAGCTCTCAACATACATCATCCTTACCTAATTTTGATCCCAACTTTGAACCATCATCCTCAACCTTTCGGCCAACCATTGACCCAATGCCCAACCTTTCCAAGTCTGATATGGCAAAGGTGATGAATGAACTATTTTCTGATTTTGAAAAACTAAATGATGTTTACAAAGTAACTGCTGTTGATTTCAAAAGAATCTCAACTGAAAATAACTCTCTTAAATCAGAGATAATTTTTTTGAAAGAAAACAAGACTGAGTCAGGCTAATTGAGAAAAGAAAATCAATATCTCAAGTATAGACTAAACATATGTATTAGTCAAATTGCTAATTTAGTTTCAAGAAACAATTCTCTTACTAAGACTATTGATTCTTTTCTTACTCTAAATCAAAGGTTGCTATTGAGACAGTCTTACAAGACCAAATGTTTTATAATGACCAATCTGGTTTGGGATTTAACTCCAGCAGTGACAGGAAAGACAAGTCATTTATTAAGTCTGTTACTGAGAACTTGATGGACAAGCTTGATGATAGTTCATCTGACCTGCTAAAGAAAATTACTACTCATACTTTTGGTGTTGTTCCTCTCACTTACCCAAAAGTAAAGGAACAGATCAAGGTGAAGAAAGTTGACAATAACAAATCTAAGTGGGCTAAGGTAGCTGATCCCAAGCTGGGACCCTATATCCCACTTGGTGATGGTGACACCAAAGCTGATATTCACATTGCTGGTCAGGCTGCATTTTTGGAAACCTCAATTGGTAATAAAGCAGATGTAATCGGTCAAGGAACATCAGCCGATCAGGCAACTGGCAAAGCTGTCCTAACCGGTAAGGCTACCTCAACTGGTAAAGGCATTTCCAAACATCTGCAACCTACCAACAAAGGAAACACCAACACTTTTGTGCCCAATGTATTTGTTTATGCTCAAACTTCAAAACCTTCTAAAGCAGTAATCAAATTGGATATCAACTCACCTACCTCCTTATAACCCATTTCAATCAAGTGTATAAATTGTGGAGATTTCGGTCACAAGGCTTATGAATGCCTCTTGAATCACCTATATGGACCCACTGAGTCTCAAAGCTCAAGTGGTGTCCAAGTATGGTTGCACAAGAGAAACTAACTCTTTGAACCCAAAAGAATAAGGGAGACCATAAGCTTAATGTTTTATTTCAGGTATGCTTTATGGCCTCAACCGATGCAAGTAAGGACATTTGGATCTTGGACAGTGGATGCTCAAGACATATGACTGGCCATGCAGATCTCCTTACTGATATTGAAAAACATCAGGTACTCCAGTTGTCTTGGTGACAATGCTAAGGGTAAAATTGTAGGTCGTGGATCCATCATAAGAGGTATAGTTACTATATAGAAGGTATCTTTGGTGGATGGTGTTAAACATAACCTTCTCTGCATATCACAATTTTGTGATAAAGGTATGCATTGTGTATTTACTTATTCCAACTGTTATATGAAAAACATTGCTACCAGATAAACCCTTATCACTGTACAAAGAAAAGATAACATATATGCTATAAATTTAAATGATATTTCTATTGTTACTAATTTTGATTTTGTAGCTAAGAACATCAGTGATAACTCATGTCTATGGCACAAGATACACAATGACTTGAACTTCAAATACCTATCTAAGCTAGCCAATGCAAATTTGGTCACCGACTTACCTCAATTGTCTGCTGATCATGGAAGGAAGTGCAGAGCATGCCATATAGGAAAGCAACATAAAACATCATTCCAAAGCAAGCCCTACATGTCCACATCTAAGTGCCTCCAATTTCTATATATGGATCTGTTTGGCCCCATAACAACTGCCAGTTTAGGGGGAAGCAAATATGCCTTAGTTGTTGTAGATGACTATTCAAGATCTAATTGGGTGGAAACTTTCAGCTCCAAAGATGACACTTATGGAGTTGCCACTAAGCTTTTCCGTCTACTTCAAACTAAAAAATTAAGTGACATCATCAGTATAAGATCCAACAATGGTACGGTGTTCAAGAACAATGGCATTGCTTAGTACTGTGATGATCATGAAATTGATCATAACTTCTCAGCTTCTGGAACACCACAACAAAATGGTGTTGTTGAGAGAAAGAACAGAATCTTTATCGAGGCCGGCAAAACTATGATATCTGAAGCAAGGCTACCTAAGTACTTTTGGGCTGAAGCTATCAAAACAGCATGTTTCACTCAGAATCGGTCATTGGTCAACAAGTTTCATAACAAGACTCCTTACGAGCTTTGGCGTGGCAGAATTCCCAATATCGGTTTCTTCAAAATATTCGGTTGCAAATGTTACGTTCTTTACAATGGTGAAATTACCCGATCCGGTGGACGCCCGACGCGTCGGACTCGCTCCTCCCTCGGGGAGGTGAGAAGGTGTTTTAATGTTTGGACGGATGAATTTCTTTGAAAAAGAGAGTCGTCACGCCGTTTTGTTGTGAGCCCAAAAAATTGACAAAAGGCTTTTGGTGTGAGATTTTGAGTTCGGAGGTCACGTTATGCCCCGGGAAGAGAATTTTGTGCTCACCCGAAATGCCTCATATTCCATGAGTCTTTCTGAACCCTTTTTGAAAGTTGTGTGTGTGTGTGTTCAAAATCAAGTAGCCTCGTAGTTTAAAAAAAGAGGAAAATGTGCAGTTTATAGGAAACTATCTGTTTTGATAAAATGGGGGGGGGGTTTGAAAGTAAATCTGAAACTGAAGAAAACTGGAAACTGAACAATTATCACAGACTGCAAACTGATCTGTACAGATCAATGCCTCTTTACAAAGAGGTCCGTACGGATTGGTGTGTGCAGTAAACTATTTTTTTATATCTCATTTAATTATTGATGTTACTTTGATTAGAATTGGAAAATAAATGTGATAACTTCTGGATTGTCCAGAAGTTTGGCCATAAAACCCAAAAAGATGGAAATGTCCAATCTTAGGGTTGTACAACAATGGTGGTTTCAAGCTTTTCTTGAGAAACAACAATGGAGATTGTTTGTCCCAAGTAAAGAAATGAGAAATCTTTTGAAGGTTTAAGCTTGAACCATTGTCACATTTTAAGAAGAAAATGAAAGGAATGAAGTTACATCAACATTGTAACCATAATCCCTAGAACCGCATATTTGACATGAGTGATGAGTTCATCCTTGGTGATTAGGGTTACTTGTATCATTGTAACTCAAAAGGAGAAAGGGATCAAAAGATGATCTTAAAAAGTAAATACATTTGGAAGTAAGTAATGGAAAGACAATACATGAAATATAAACAAACCACTATCACCATTAGACCTCCATTGTTAAGCACATTGTGCATGTAAAATCTTATAGGATCATTTAGATGATTTGGGTCTACAATATACAAAACAAATAAAGACTACATTATAAATGATATATTTAACAACAATGATTAATAATACATTAAAAGACTTGTAAATGAAAGATTAAAGCATTATTTTGGTTTTGGAAGGAGATTTCACCAATATTGGTTATTTTCTATCTTCCTAGGGTTTGTTTTTGTGGGAGAAGTGAGTGTTTTGTTTAGGGTGATTAAGAATGAGAGAATTCTGCTCTCACTTAGGCAGAATGTTTCCTAATGCTCACTCTCCTCAGATTTTTTTGTATGTGCAGTTTAGTGCTGCTTTTGTTGGGTGTGTTGGTGTATCTTAGTTATTAAGAAATGAAGGATACGGAGGCCTGTATTTATAGCCTCTGGAATTTGACAAGGTGGTCCGAGCGGCTGGGACTCTAATCTGCAGGGAGGTCCGCAGGGACTAAGGTGTAGTGTCAGACCGTTTTGACTTTTGTGTCATTCATGCGAGGTCCTTTTTTTGTTTTTAACGTGCAAAAGGTCCTTCCTTGCTTTGTTTGGCCAATTTGATCCTTTGGAAAGTCGCGGGACTTTGGGATCACGGATAAGTGAACCCTCGGTGTCTTTTCCGTATGCTGGGATTGAGAGCGGTCCGGATTGGGGTACTTACAGAAGCCTCTTGGCGACGTCACTTACGAAGGATGTTGGGTCGTCGATAAAAATAAGAATCCTGATCTGGATCGCTCGTCGAGAGTAAGAGATAAATGACTGAGTTGGTCGGATGGCTGGACCCTTTTGATAGAATTCCTACGTATCCCGAGTGGGAATCAAGCCTAATTGTAGTTCGAGTATGAGGGAAATTTAGAGGGGCCTTGACCTCTGGGGAGTGA
Organism: Adenophora triphylla var. japonica; assembly: GCA_022495995.1. Taxonomy (NCBI): domain Eukaryota; kingdom Viridiplantae; phylum Streptophyta; class Magnoliopsida; order Asterales; family Campanulaceae; genus Adenophora; species Adenophora triphylla. Next base: position 20,370 of record JAFEMH010006738.1, on the reverse strand, counting down.
TTTGGAGATACTCGTCCTGAGTGAGACTGTTTGGAGGGATCTCGACCTTATTTGAGGATAATTTGTTTTGTATAGGTGTCAAGAACCTAACGAGATTCGACAGTCTCAGGGCGTTCGTGATTTCTCGAATGGAAACACTTTGCCACTTAATTGGGAGAGATTCGGGCTTACGATGACTGCCGGGGAAAGTTTTGGGCTTACGATGACGGCCGAGGAAAGGTTCAGGCTTACGATGACGGCTGAGGAAAGGTTATTTCGGACTTACGATAACTGCCGATGAATGTTTCGGGCTTACGATGACGGCCGAAGAAAAGTTTGGGCTTACGATAACTGCCGAAGAAAGTTTCGGGCTTATGATGATTGTCGAAGAAAGTTTCGGGCTTACGATGACTGCCGAGGAAAGAATTTGGGCTTACGATGAGGCCGAGGAAAGTTATTTCGGGCTTACGATAAAGTTTCGGGCTTACGGTGATTGCCGAGGAAAGTTTCGGGCTTACGGTGATGGCAGAGGAAAGTTTCGGGCTTATGATGACGGCCGAGAAAAAGAGTTTCGAGCTTACGATGACGGCCGAGGAAAGGTTCGGGCTTACGATGATGGTCGAAAAAGAATTCGGGCTTACGATGAAGGCCGAAGATATTTTCAGGGACCAAAGTGCATGAATTTGCAGGGGATGGCTTTTGGACAGCTAAGGGAAAATATTAGGTCAATTGCCCTGAGCCTGCAAGGAGTTCCGTGCAGCTCCACCATGAATTTACAATGTGGTCCGCATGGATTTGAAAGGAAACCTGGTGTTTTTTAAACAGAATCAGGTCAGAGATGTTGCCATTCCACACGAATTTCTCAAGTTCTGCTGCGGGAGAGACAGAGAGGAGAAGAAATTGCCATTGTTTTTTAGCCAATTTTCACCAAAAAATCCCTTCCCTTTTGCTAATCCTTCAACATGGCTGAAGAAATTAAGCGAGTTCGTCACCAAAGGAGCCAAGAAGCTCTTGAGAGGAGGTTGGATTTACAAAGGAATTTCTAGATTTACAAGCCTTCTACGATCAATCCGGATGCGCATAAGCACATCCCGAAGGGGAAAGCAAAAATGGAGGTAAGAACTCAAATTTTGTCTTTGATCTTTGATTTGAAGGATGAAATGTTAGAACTAGGGCTTGGTTCTTGCCATTTTGAGAATTTTGTTCTTGCCATGATTGTGCTGTGAAATTGATGATTATTTATTGAAATTGAATGTTCATGGATTACGGGTATGTAATTTTTGTTGAAAAATATGGAGTTTAGCTTTGATTTGTGAAAATAAAGTGCCTCCTTTGAAATAGGATTTTTTGCATGCTTGAAGGGCTTGTACCCTAGGGTGTTTTGATGGTGTATTTTGTGTGCAATGTGAAACATGATTATATGGAACTTTGTTTTGTAAGTGTCGGGCCCCTTTTGAGATAAAATTTGCCGTGTTGGACGGACTTTTGAAATAAAAAATGTGCCTTTTTGTAACGGACTTTTGAAATAAAATGTGCCATGTGAGGACATGCTTTTGAAATAACATGTGTCGTGTGGGGATGGGCTTTTAAAATAACTGTGCCGTGTGGGGATGGGCTTTTGAAATAAAATGTGCCGTGTGGGAATGGGCTTTTGAAATAAAATGTGTCGTATGAGGATGGGCTTTTGAAATAACATGTGCCGTGTGGGGATGGGCTTTTGAAATAAAATGCGCCATGTGGGAATGGACTTTTTGAAATGTGTCATGTGGGAATGGGCTTTTGCAATAAATTGTGTCATGTGGGAACGGGCTTTTGAAATAAAATGTGCCGTGTGGGAATGAATGTGCGCTCGCCCGAAAAATTTGGATTTTCGATGATGAAAAAGGAGTCACCATGCCATGTTAAAGGTACACTTTGAAAAACCTTTAAAAGAGAAAATGGGTTCGGGGGTCAGGTTACGTGTTGGGAAGAACCGAGAGTTTACCCAACACGCCTCGTTGTGAATGTGTGCCCAAATTTTTGTGTTTGTTGGATTCACGCGAGTTTGAAGACATCCGGTTTAATTTGAAAAACGGAGTCGCCACGCCATTTTGATTACCTCAAAACTTTGAAAAAAAGGTTTTATGGGTTCGGAGGTTAAGTTACCCCTTGGGAAGAACGGATCGTCGTTCACCCAAGGTGCCTTGCCGGAGCAAGTCTCCCAAGATCCCATTAATCGTGCTTGCTTGCGTGTTTTCTTGTGTGCATGTGTTTGAAAATAAGGAGGGAATGTCCCAAGTCGTCTTCCGGACGTACAAACCATTTGTTGGTTGTCGCTCAGGATTTCTTGGATTTTATGTATTCGGGATTATGATCCCGTCCTCATATTGGACTTGTGATCATTGCATTTTTGGACCTTGGGACTTGCGTGATCGAGAGAATGACTCTCTTTATAGTCAAAGATGAGGTTTTTTAGAAAAGGAGGGTCCTTAGCCCATCAATCCTACACTTTAAGATGGTCGAGCTCATATAGATGCTTCATACTCATCTTAAGTGATAATCGGAGATATAGGGTTCAAAGGTGTCCCTTTCTAAAGAGATTATGAAACCTTTATGGAAGGAACGATGTAAAGATAGGATCTTTTACACCGGTCCGTTCCTAGGTTACTAATGGGGGAATGCATGTAAAAATGACATTTTTAATGAAAAGATGACATTTTTGGATTGCAAAGGATGCATTTGGTTTAAAGAAATGATCTTTATTGCAAAGGATGCATAAAGACACAATTTTTATGCAAATGATGCATTTTTATGAAGAAATTGGAATTCAATATGCAAAGGATGCATTTTGAAAAGCACAAGATGCTAGTTTATGGTAAAGACATGATCTTTAAAGCAAATGATGCTTGGAAAAGGGATTTTGAATGCAAAGGATGCATTTTGATTGAAAAGATTTGATTTTTGTATGCAAAGGATGCATAAAGATGACTTTTTTTTATGGAAAATAGGGGTTTTAGGTGCAAAGGATGCACCTTCATGGATAAAGACTACATTTTTAATGGCAAATGATGCCTAATGCATGCAAAGGGGAAGGGGGAATATAAAGATATGATCTTTAATCTACCAAGTCCCAAGCAAGATAAAAGCAATGCAATGAGCAATTATAGAGCAATTAAGATGCAAGGTTAGGGCGTGCGAGGTTACCAATGGCTTCCTTTTCTTCTTTGGATGAATCTAGGAGGAGAGGATTGATCTTGAGCCTTCAAGGAGGAGGGAGATAACTTCTTGAGCTTCTTCTTCACCTTCTTGAACTTCCAGCTGCTATTGGGAGATTTCTTCACGTATATGAGTATTTGTGGGTGATTTTGTTCATTATCAAATGGGTAGAGGAGGGCTCTATTTATAGGCAGTCTGGAAATCGCCAATGAAGCCGTGCGGCTAGGGACCTCGAGCTAATGCAGCCGTGCGGTATTATCCCTTGTGACTCAGCATTTCTAGAACCATGCAAGGTGGCAATATCTAGAAGCTTCCTCCCAATTAAGAAAAACGTGTTTCTTAATTGGGAAGGCTCCCTTTCAGCCTTTAACCAATTTGGAACAGTTCCGGAATATTTCCGGAACACTAGGAAGGTCCGGGGAATTACCGGGAAACTTACCGAAATTGCCGGGAAATTTAACCGGAAGGCATGAGCCAGATTTGGGTACTTACAGAAGCCCCTCGGCAACGTCACTTGCAAGGCGAGTGGGGTTGTCGATAGAAAAGGATTCGATGCGGCGAATGCCGAGACGGATTGAGAGACCGAGGTGGTCGAGTGGTGAACTCTCTGGAAGGCTACCTACGTATCCCGGAGGAATCAAGCCAGGCCGTAGTTCGGAATAGATCCGCTGAGGAATGGAGAAGAGAAACTGGTCTCTTGCTGGGGAAGTAAAAGAAAATGACCTAAGAGGTCTAGCAATTGATCCTACTGGGGATATGCTAGGAGTGACCAATGTGGTCAGATATCTGAACCTCTATGAGGGATTACTTCATCACTGATGAGTGACGAAGGAACAGGGTGACCAAAGTGGTCGGATGGCTGGACCTTTTATAAAAGGCTACCTACGTATCCCGGAGGAATCAAGCCTTGATCGTAGTTCAAGCATCACTAGATAGTTAGGAACAATGTCTAGGATCCTTGAAGGTTTTAACAATTAATGGAGGCTGTCACCTGAGGAAACTAGAGCTTACGTCACTATCGAGGAGATAGAGGTAGCTAAAGTTGAGAGAAACTTGAGCGTACGTCACTATATGGGATAGAGGTAGCTTAAGTTTAGAGAACTTAGCATACGTCACTATTCGGGATAGAGGTAGCTTAAGTTTAGAGAACTTAGCATACGTCACTATTCGGGATAGAGGTAGCTTAAGTTTAGAGAACTTAGCATACGTCACTATTCGGGATAGAGGTAGCTTAAGTTTAGAGTTTTGACAATTCGGAGGTTGTCACCTAGCGTTATCCCGTTATAACGGAATTAACGGAGGCGACTGGGAAGAAAGCTCAATTGCTTAGGAGATAAGGGATATCTTCTGAAAAAGATGTTATCTTAGTTAAAAGATAACGGGAATTGCATGCCCAAGTGGAAGGTCCAGGGGCAGGAGTGTAATTTTCTGCTCAGAGAGAATGAGGCCGCCCGGCATGAGATGGAGAAAAAGAAGCCGTACGGCTAGAAGCTTGATTTTTCCAGATTATTTAAAACAGATTTGAACGGGCATTGGGCATTATTGCCGCCCAAGAGCTGCCGAGGAAGAGAGAGAAGAGGGAGAGAATTTCTTCAAAATCCTTCAATTTCCTTTGCTTCTATCGATTAGAATGGATCCGGAGGGCAATCCTATACCGAGGCAAGCAAGAAGAAATATCTCCGCGGCCGCTCGGAGGAGGAGGAAAGAACTCATTCGAACGGAAAGAAAGTATGACTTTCTTACGCCTTCGTCGGAGCTTTACCCGGGGAGAAGAGAGCACAAATCGACGAACCCGCGTCCGGTTGGGGTAAGCATTCTTATTTGGCTCAATTCCGTCGATTTTGATTGAGTTTTCAATGATATAGGGCTTGACCCGAATTTTAGGAATTTTTCTAGGATTTTCCTAGGATTTTTGAATGATTTTGAGACATTGACGATGAACCTATGAGGCTAAGAATATGCAATGTGCAATTTGTTTGACAAAATTAATGGGAATGACCCACTTTTTTCTCGAAAATAAAATAAGAATGATAATTGTCTAAAGTGAGACGGAGTTCTTGCATGTGCTAGAACTAGGTCAAAATTTTGATTATCAAGATTTTTGGAAGATGAAAAGGATTCATGCATGCCATTTTTGAAAGAATAATGCTTTTGTGCAAAGAATTGTGAAAATTGTGATTTTGTGCTTTAGGAAAGCAATGGGACTTGACATGATGTGTTTCAAGTGATGAAACACGCTTTTTTGATGCAAATGATGCTAGAAAAACTTTTGTGAATGCTTTTCTTTTGAAAACATGTGCACTTTTTGAATATATGCATGCTTTTGAAATGAGATGAAGGACTGACACACTTCTTTGTTGTGCTTGTCTACAGGAGAACAAATCCAGGGGACCATCTGAGATAGCAGTCAGACTTTGGCAGAGGATGCCAGATTTCGAAAAGAATGGGGTGAATCCCAAGCAGCTGGTGCGGGCTACCGGCCTAGATCTATTCATCGAGGCTATCGGCAGGGGGATCCACATCACCTCAAAGAGCAAGGGCTTGGTCCAGGCCCTATCTGAGTTTTGGTGGGATAGCACTCATAGCTTCCATCTGAGCTGGGGAGAGCTAACAGTGACTCCTGCTGATTTCACGGCTATTACTGGTCTACAGTTCACTGGGAGGCCCGTGACTTGAAGAGACCACATTACAGCTGAGGAGTTCCGAGCTTTAGTCGGGTTTGAGCTGATTCCCAAGGGGCTAGGGATGGAGACGCGGAATGTCGAGGTGGCAGTCCAGAACTGCATACGGGACTTTGCCGTTAGCGATGTGACTTCCGCCCGGGTGGCTAGAGCCTTTGTATGGTTGATGCCCGATCACCATTTTTGCTAGTGCGGGACCGGCCATGACTTGCCTCCTCGACTCGGGAGGATGTGGATGGGATTGGGACGGTCTCGTGGGGCGAGGCCGGATTGGCGGAGTTGTACTTCTCTTTGGACATGTACAGCCGGAACAAAGCTGCTTCCATGGACTGTTTCTCCTTTGCCCTTGAGGTAGTCTCCTTTTCTTTTTTCTCTTTCCACTTTCTGCCTTTGAGACTTTTATGAAAGAGAAATGACCCTTTTGATGTTTTGAACATGCGGAGTGCAGTTGTGAGGTGATCGATTCTTTCCATGGAACTAACAGAGCGATATCACCATCTTTCCTGCTATGGTTATTTGGAGGAGATGCGAGAGATAAGTTCACGGGAAAGACCCGGATTACCTTCGACTACAAGATGGTGAGGCCGGTCATCAACGAGGGATGGGCACGACGGAGTGGACTTCTACCCTTGGGGCGAGTATCCTAAGATCTTCTTTGGGAGAGGCCATTGAGGCGACGAGGCGGAGGAGATGGGCGACGGGGCGACATGTGATGTCATATATTTGGGGGACCGTTTCTCGAGGCGGCATGGCCATGTCCCTCCATTGGACGCCATTACTCCTCAAGATCCTCCCGGCACGGATGCCGAGCCCGAGATTGGCCGAGAGGATGAGATTGCTAGGTACCGGGCGGGCGTGGCCGCCGAGGAGTACTGACATGGATACCCCCTCTGTTGTGTTTGTGGAGCGGCGGCGAGGACGCCACGCGAAGCTAGTGAAGGCGGCGGTCACTCGGGGATATGGGGAGGATGAGCCTGCGACCCGCCGATCCCTCCTGCGCATCCGTCCTATGTGGTCCATGGAGTTCCGAGGAGGATGAGGATTCTGTCCCCGACACTAGGGAGCCCCAAGATACCCCTGCCGCCCGACAAAGACTGGTGAGTATACTTTTAGGGTCTTTCCCTTTTTCGGCTTTCTTTGCTTTTTGCAATTTTGAGATTTTACGAGATTTTTCTGAGATTTTTCTCTTCTTTTCTCAGTTCAGGCTCGCACTTATGATAGGTGCAGTCGGGCGAGAATAGGGGCTGGAAGGACATGTGCCGGTCCCTTCTGAGGAAGCTGGCCTGCGCTTCAAAGGCAACAACGGATGCACAGGAGCCCGAGCGCAAGAGACGGCATGTCGGGGGTACAGCGTCTACCTCATCGGCCTCGGAGTACTCTTCCAGTGCCATGCCTCGGGGGCGGGGACCCAACGCTGACATTCTGGAGCAGCTGGCTGAGTACAGGCACGATAATGTCCATCTGTCTGACGTGAGCGACCAGGAAGACTTGATGAGGGAGGCTAGCATCTATGAGCTGAGCAGTGATGAGGAAGAGGAAGAATCGGAGGCCTAGGAGGTCTCTAGAGTGGATTTAGGAACAAAACAAACAATTAACACATTTGATGCACACTTTGTTTATTTTTTGCTTTATTTGGGCGCCGATGGGGCGAAGACATTGTATTAATGCTTTATTTACTTTCCTAATTTATTCTTTTTAAATTTGCATATTATCTGAGCCTCGGGGCAGCTTTTTGCTTGGAATTGGGGCTGAAACTGGGCCAAAATGATTTACAATGGTATATAAATGCTTGAATGGCTTCTGGATATGTTTTTGTACAGGTTTTGGTTGAAAAAGTGGGGTGAAAACTCCCTTGGGCAGCAACTTGGTTGCTGCAGAATTTTTTTCTGCAGATGGCTAATGTAGCCGTGCGGTTTTGTCCAGAGGGCAAATGAAGCTGTGCGGCTCACGGTTTGCGAGCGGTTATTTTCTGAATAAAAGCAAGGCTTGGCCATTTCATTTCATTTTCACTCTAGACTTGTCCCAATTGTTCCCAGAGCACATTTTGGACTTAAAGGCACCGTCTTTGGTCATTTTGCAATGGAGAAGCCCGTCAGATTGCAAAAGGGGAAGCGAGACCATTTTCTGTCCGATCTTCAATCTTGGGTGAAGCACAACTTCCAATCTCACAAGGGGCTGCTTGATTCTTCCTTCAAAATCAAGTCTTTATGGCATTTGAGGGATCTCCCGCCCGATTGGGACCTTTTGAGAGCAGCAGCAAAGTTTTGGGACGTCCGGAGACACGTTTACTGCTTTTCTTACAACGAAATCGTCCCAACGCATGAAGACTTCCGAGCCTTGATTGGGGGTCCCGAGATTGAGGCTATATCTATTCCGCTGATCGGAGACGTGCCGGTGGCGGTAAAGCTTGCATCTTTTACGCGAGATTTCTGCGGGAGAGGTGAGGGGATGATGATAGCCCGGACGGGATTGACCTTTCTAATATCCCGGGCGAGGTTCGGGTCTCCGTCTATGGCTGCGACCATGGTGGCTATGGATGCCTTCATTCTCTGCATATTTTACTGCTTTCATTCCTTCTTTTGAGTCCGTGGGGATCTGTCATGGTGGTCTCTTGGACATGGTCGAGGCTGAGGAGGCTGGAAGGATATTATCCCATTGGTTTTGGGTGAGACCCTTCATGGCATTGACAGGATGGCTAGGGAGACCATTTCATGAGGTCTGGGAGCCCACCCGTGCTGACTTTGTGGGCTGCGGGGAGAGGCTCGGGGCTTTGCCGGGGGCTTTGCCGACTCGGTGCCCTTGGGTGATTTCTCGAGAGAGGTGCACCGAGGCAACAGGACCGGGGTAGGCTGGGAGGCGACGATGGCTAGGCTATCCACTTCGGACATTCGTTGGTGGATACCTCATTGGAGGTTGCGGACCGGGAGGATATTTCGGGAGTCTTATCTTTGTGAGGGTTCCGGGGTTCTGCTGGTCATCCTTCTACATTCCACGCTTGGTATCCGGGCGGTTTGGGGCTTTACGAGGAGCCATTGAGTGATTGGGAGGACATCCGGACCATGGAGGTGGTGCCATTGGACATGAGAGATCCAGCCGGCTTCTCATTCTTCTCGAGGGCTTGGACATATCTTTGCTTTCCCACCCGGGGCTATCTCCGGGAGCGGGAAGAGTACCATCTTGACCACTGTCTACTTGGACTGGTACGAGAGGGAAATGGGAGCGACTCGGGTCATTACGGGGAGAGACGTCGGGCTTTATTGGGAGTTGACTGCGACTCGAGTAGGACTACGAGGGAGACTCGAGGCTAAGGCGAGTCGCCATAACCGGTCGGGTGACCTGATCGGGGATATGGAGGCTCGATACAAGAGATTGTCCGAGGTCGCTCCTTTGACCGAGGCTCGAGAGGGAGGAAGTGCGGACTCGTGCTCGTGTAGAGAGGGCACTTATTGACACGGGTTTGATAGAGGCTCCGGTGAGGATACCGGAGATCGGGATAAGGGATACCGAGCCTTATAGAAAAGAAGAGAAAGAAAACTCGATGAGGTCAAGGTAAAGGGAAGAAGACCAAAGAAGACTCGGCGAATGACGGCGACGGATCTTTTCTTAGGATTCCCTTATTGCCATTTTGCAAACACATTAGTTTATTTAGGCATTTTTTATTTTAGATCTTTGTAGCGAGTTAGCGAGTCAAGAGTAGACCGTGCTTGAACTCATCAAGAAGTTTTTAACTTGTAATGAACAAGAAATATTACCTTAGAAATTAATCAAGACACATTTCATGGAAATTCAAATGTCTTATTGATTGGGACCCGTTTTATAAAAACTGAAATACCCTTTATTATTTAGGACGCACTTCATGGAAGCTTGATTGTTCTTTTTTTATTGTTTAGACCGAACCATATATGGCTGCCTACGTTCCCCTTTTACAAGAAAGACTAAGGGGCTCGGGTCTTCGTAGTTCATTACAGTGAACTATATATATATATATATATATATATATATATATATATATATATATATATATATATATTTTCTTTTTTTTTCTATTCTTTTATGTGCAGCCCTGTTTTTTGCCTAGACCGCCCTTTTTGGGTTTTCAGCCTAGCTGGGCATTACTCTTTTTGCACTAAGATTTTTTTATGTGCAACCCTGTCTTTTGCCTAGACCGCCCTTTTTGGGGTTTTCAGCCTAGCTGGGTATTACTCTTTTTGCACCTTTTTTTTTTATTTTTCTTTTAGACATAGTATCTTTTGAGCTTATCACCGTTGACTGGGTGAACAAAGGGATTGCCGTCTAGGTCTGCAAGCTTCATGGCTCCTCCCGATAGTATCTTCTGCACCACATAAGGGCCGATCCAAACGGGTTCCCATTTTCCCGGGGTTGTCTACGGTAGGGGCTTCACTTTCAATACTAAGTCACCCTCTTTGATGTCTCTGGCCTTGACCTTTTTATTAAACGCTCTGGCCATCCGCCTCTGGTAGGCTCGGGTGTGTTCCATGGCTTTTAGCCTTCTTTCATCAAGCAGGGCCAACTCATCATGCCGGCTGCGCAACCATTCTACTTCATTGACACTGTTTTCCAGGAGGACCCTTAATGACGGGATTTCCAACTCCACTGGTAACACTGCTTCCATCCCGTAGGTTAGGGCAAAAGGAGTTTCTCCCGTAGTACATTACGACAGACGTTCTGTAGCCCCGAGTGCCAAGTGCAGCTTTTCGGGCCAATCACGACCACGGGTGGCCATTATCCGGATGATCCGTTCGAGCGTCTTATTAGCGGCTTCCACGGCTCCATTAGTACGAGGTGCATGTACGGAGACGACTTGTGGCGAGTGATTACGAATTCGACAGCAACCTATCGCAGTCCCCTTCAAAGTGCGACCCATTATCGGAGATGATCTCGTTGGGCACCCCATATCTGCACATTATGTTTTCTTTGATGAACTGGGCAACCTTCTTGGAAGTGAGGACTATGTAGGACTTGGCCTCTACCCACTTGGTGAAGTAGTCGATGGCTACTAGCACAAATTCATGTCCATTGCTTCTGTAGGAGCTATTTTCCCTATCACGTCAATACCCCAAGTTGCAAAAAGCCAAGGAGTCGTCATGCGATACGGGTCATGAGGCGGGAGATGGTTGAGGTTGGCAAACCGCGGCACTTGTCGCATGCTCGGACGTCTTTGGACACGGTCTGTTTCCATGGAAATCCGGTAGTAACCCATTCGAGGATCACTTGCATCGGGGCTCTGGCATTCATATGAGGACCGCGGGGACCATTTGTGGACTTGATCATCAACTCTTTGGCCTTTTATCGAGTGACGCACAAGAGGAGTGGTCCTTGGTACCGCTTCTTGTATAGGTTGCCTCCTAGAATGACATAATGGGAGGCCACCCTTTTCAGGGCTTGTAAGCTCTTGGCTCTGACACCTTCTTTTGGTCTACCTTCTTCGTCTACGAAAGTGACTCTCCATCTTTGAGGAAGCTGGTAAATTTGATTGTACCGGGGTTCCTTTATAGGCTCGGGTCCCAGGTCTACTTCACAACGAAGGTGGGGCTTCTCTTCTACCCACTCGGAAGGGTTTTATGGCTTTTCCCTCGGGGATCTCTACCAATGAGGCTAGAGTAGCTAGGGCATCTGCGAATCTGTTCTTTTCCCTTGGCAAGTAGTGGAAGGTCACTTCTTTGAACTTTCCAGTCAACTCCTCCATATGGGCATGATACCGCTGTAGGTTAGGATCCACAGTCTTCCACTTGTTGGAAACCTGGTTGATGATCAGGGCTGAGTCTCCGTAAACTTCTAGCTCCTTGACATTCCTTTCTAAGGCGGCTTCCAAACCCGGCAATGCGAGGCTTCGTACTCGGCAACATTGTTCGTGGCGGGGAAGTTCAACTTGAGGGCTATAGGTGTTTGCTCATCTTTCGGATCGACCCGGTAGCATCCCGATACCGTTTCCTCTTTTGTTAGCGGCTCCGTCAAAGAACAATTGCCATCGGTTTTCGGGCTCGGCTGCAAAGATCCCTACATGCAGGGAATTGGGGTTCGGGCCCTCTGTCTTCATTACAGGGGAAGTTTGCCGGGTGGTCGACAACGCTTGTCCCTTGATGGCCTTTACTGGTCACATAGTTGATGTCGGACTCTGCTAAGAAGAAGGACCACTTTGCTAGACGCATCGAGAGGGAAGGCTTATCAAAGATGTACTTGATGGGGTCCATTTTGAGACCAAATTCACGGGGTGGGCTTGCATATAATGCTTCAACTTGCCGACTACCCGGACCCGATCTGCACGAGTCTTTTCACATGTAATTGAGCTCACTTCCCTATAGCTTCCGGTGACAAAGTAAATGGCATTCTCTACCCGAGAGTCTTTCTTCTCTGAGCAAGCATAGCCCCAAGCTGCCGTATCGGTGACGGTGAGATAGAGCGAAGAGGTTTCGTCTATGTGGGGGCATAGTACCGGAGGATGTACCAAGTATGCCTTGATGCAGTCAAAGGCATCCTGGCATTCTTCGGTCCATTACGTGTCTACGTTCTTCTTCATGAGCTTGAAGATGGGCTCGCACATAGTGGTCAAGCGATTGACGAAATGGCTAATGTCTTGCGGTTTTCCCATAAAGCTCTTGACTTACATGCTGGGTTTGAGGTGGCCTCATATCCATAATGGCTTTGATCTTTTGGGGGTCAACTTTGATACCTCGCTCCGTGAACATATACCCAAGCACTTTTCCCCTTGTCACTCCGAAGGTGCATTTTAGCGGGGTTTAGTCTCATGGAATGTTGTCTCGGCCTCTCAAAGAACTTTCGCGAGGTCAACAAAGTGCTGCCCGTCCTTGCCTTCGGAGTGGATTATCATGTCGTCTACGTAGACCTCAATCTCCTTGTGGATCATGTCATGAAAAAGCGCGGTCACTGCCCTTTGGTAAGTAGCCCCGGCGTTCTTAAGCCCAAATGGCATCAGCGTATAACAGTAAGTTCCCCCACGGTGTGGTGAAGGCATCTTTTCTTGGTCTTCCTCGGCCATCTAGATCTGGTTGTAGCCTGCAAAGCCATCGACAAAGGATTTGACTTCGTAGTTGGCGGTTGAGTCCACGGGATGTCTATGTTTGGCAAAGGGTAATCGTCCTTGGGGATGGCCTTGTTCAGATCTTGGAAATCCACACAGCAGCGCACCTTCCCATTGGCTTTGGTGACGGTGACAATATTGGATAACCATGTCGGATATTTGATGACTCTGATGAATCCTACCAGCAGTAGTTTCTCAATCTCTTCTTTGACCTGTAGAGACCATTACGGCTTGATCTTCCTCGGTTTACATTTTTGCTTGGCTTAGCATGCAGTGCTAGAGGGATTACGTGCTCTACTATCGAGCTGTCTAGCCCCGGCATATCCCTGTATAACCATGCAAACACGTCGACGTATTCCACTAGCGGATCGATCGGTGCTGTCCCATTCGACCCCACGGAAGAAGTTTCCGATCTGTGTCTCTTTAGGTTCCTCGACGGTACCCAAGTTCACACTTGTCAAAACCTCCTCGGCGGCTTGGGCCCGGTTTTCCTCTTTTTGAAACACTGCTTAAAGATTTCTTTAATGTATTGTTCATTTAGTGTGTTTGCATCTTGTTCAAATGATTCATTATTAACTGTTGTTAAGTTTTGAGTTAATTTATCATTTGTTAAGTTGGCAATAAGAGGATACTCAGAAAGATCTGTCATTTCATTCAAAATAAGGGGAAAGATGACATCGATTACATTTTGATAGTCCTCGGGCGTGAGGCCTTCGGATGATTCGGAAGGACTGGAATTCAAAGATTCTGACTCGGCGTATGGACAACAAGGTGTTTGACACGGCGGGTTGAGAAGGACGAGGCACCAATCCAAGCTCCGCTATCATTTCTTTGTCGGTGGCTATCGGTCTGAGAACGTCTCCCAATTCTTCAACGGCATCTCTGTCTTAGTTACCAAAGTGCGGGGATCAAAAGGATTTTCACCATCGTCTCCAATTACGGCAACTATCTCGATCATACGAGCTGAAGTCGATCAAATCCGGGATCTGTGCTTCTTCATCAAACAAGCGTAGCAAGCCCCACTCACTTTGTCTTCACTATTGGCGGCTTCTATCTGGGCGATCTTCGGAAGGGCTAACTCGAAAGCGAGAGAAGTCCATTACCACTGGATGCGACTCTTTGGCCATTTGTCTGAGTTTCCTTTGAAGACATACTCGTTACGAACGGTAGTGATAGCCCCAGGAATGTGCGGCAAGTCAAGGAACATTCTTCGAATAGGATTGGTGGCTTTCCTCATTTTCTCAAGATTTTCGAAGGGTTTTACGCAAGGAGATGCGGTGATCACTTTTATCATGTTGTGTCCCGCCTTTTGTAAAGTAATGGGTCGGGGATAAGCTGTAGGGATGATTGGGCCCCTTTAGCTTTTACGCCATTTGGTTTGTACCCCAAGCCGTATGCGGTAGTCTGCTCCTTTACATCGATGATGGTATTGCGACCACTGAAGTCTTCTACCCAATCCAAGTCCCGGAAGATAACCCATTTTCTCATCATTCTCATGGCGGGAGGGATTTTATCGGAAGTAGTAGTGAGGTCGGTGCAACACACTTGTGCTTTGGAAGGAGCTACGAGAGAATCTGTCAATGCCAACCCTTCGTCATCATGTTTGATTTCCAATATCGGGATGTCTCAGATCTTTGGTTCCTTCTACCGTGACACTTTGTCTCCATAAATGGTGGTGATAGTACCATCATTTGACTGAAATTTGACGCACTGGTGCAAAGTAGAGGCTACCCCATTTATCTGGTGGATCCGGGGCCGTCCCAGTAGAGCGATAAATGAAATCGGAATATCAATTACTTGAAAATCAACGTCCATGACCTTTTTCCGAACCACGGCTTGAGAGTAGCAATCCCCAAAGCTGACCGTGCGGTGGAGTCATAGGCTTTAATAGTCTCGACTAGAAGGCTTCAAATCGGTTGGCTTCAAGTCCAATAAGTCCATCATCTTGGGCGGCAAGACATTCATGCAGACCCTCCATCAACTAATACCCGTGGCAATCGACGCTCTTCTAAGCTGGCGTGATGTAAGAGGTTCGTTATGACTAGCCCCATACTTTGGCGAGGTCCAAGTCGGTGAAGGTAATGATGTTTCCGTAGTGGATACTTCCAATCATTTGGACGACCTCGTGCGGGGTGACATCTATGGGCACCATGGTCTTGGCCAAACTTTCTTCTAGCTTCAACTTATGAGGGTGCGAAGAGGTTAACGGGGACCACAAGGAGATATTGGCTTGGGTACACTTCAGCGAGTCAACCTTTGGATCCTCTTTGTCGAGTCTGGTTTTCTACTTCCGGCTTATAAGGCCTCTTATCTGTCTTTGGCTCAGAGACGGACATTACTTTTGTCACCCTTAGGCTGCTCAATACTCATACGTCCGGACCGAGTCATCACATAGACATTAGATTTTCCCGGGTCATTATTCCTCTTGGAGGATTACATTAGCTCTTTCAAAGTCGAGAGGCGGGCTCTTGTTTCGGCGTATGGCCAGTCTGGCGATTAATCGATTAATGGCACTCTGCGGAGGCGTAGGCCGCTTCTCGAATACGATCCCAAGTTAACGGCTTTGACCTTCTCGGGGTTCGACTCTACGATTGGCTTAGCGGTTGGTGGTTTCGGCTTTTTCCTTCTCCGTTTAGAGCCTTCACGGTCTCATTCAAACTTTTCAAAGTCAACATGCAACGGAGTTATCACCTTCGGGGTTTGGAGCACAGCGAATGGCTTTCTCATCCCGGGTCCAACAATTTTTCAACGAGTGGGATCACATTCCTCATCACTTTGTCAAGCATGTCCCTTCTTTCTCTAGGGGTCGGCCTTCGACGGCATCTTTGACATTGGCCAAACATTTTACGAAGTGAGAAATTCCATCATCAATAAGGATTTCTGCGGGGTCAAACCTCATGGCGGGTTTCTGTTCTTCCTTGTCGGGAAGGTTTTACGGGCTTTTTGGCTTGGGCTAACCACTCTTCTCTTTGTTCCTTCCGGCACTTCGGCGTGTCTTCATCGGTATCAACTACGGTAACTCTCGCGGGAACTTTCGTCTTGACTTTGATGACGAATGAGGGCAAAGCGAGGTCGGGATACTTGACGCCATATAAGAGGTATCTTGGACTCCTCCTCGACTTGGGAATTACCAAGAAAACATCATTGTCGTCACGGGACATAAAGGGGACTAGGGTCGCCTCGAGACTTAAGACTCTTTCCGGGGCATCCATACACTCTTCTTGAGACAAGGTCTCGGGAGTGACTACTAACACGTAACGAGTCTACTCTCACGATGAGAGTTTGGCTTCCGCGATGCTTCGTTTTCCGGATCGGCGGGTGGAGCCCACTTTCCTCTTTCGGCTAGGGCTTCAATTAAATCCCTCCGTTCACCGACCAAGTCTTTGTAAGGAGTATTGAACTCTAGGATGTAGGACTCATATCGCCTCATCTAAGCTAGCATCCTTTTCCTTTTACGAGCCCTTACACATGCCAAATACACTTTGAAGTGATTTCATCCCTATTCAGTGCGTGGTTTTCTACCTCATCTTGCCCTTTAGGTTTCGCCTGGCGACTCCAAGTCCATTCCTTCTCTTGAGCTGTCATTATCCTTTGTAAATCCATCCATTCCTATTCTCGTTTCCGGTGATTCTTCACTACCAGCATGCGAGAGATAGAGGCAAATTCCACGAGGCGTTGACGAAATTAGAGAGGTCGGGGTGAGTGCGGGATTCTAGAGTAAAGATATTTGGATTAAGTGAAAGGAGCGAAAGAGTCCCGGGGGGATCTGGCTGTGAGGGTGTCGGGACCACGACGGCTTGGGATGTTGGGGGAAGGCGAAAGGGGACAGTCTTTGGCAAAGATTATATGTGGATGGAGGAGGGGATTGGCTATAGGCTAGATCTTCTTCCTAGTCATCACTGGTTACCCAAACCAGTCTTTGTTCTCTGTCGAATCGGACATTCGACTCTGGGGTGACCAAGGCGGGGATTACGGCGAGCGTAAGAGTGCAACGCTAACAAGTCGGCGACCCGGTGTTCTCACCCATTTCTTTCTCGGCTAGCGGGAAAGGGATAGGAAAGGTTTAGACTCGGGGTAGGTGTTTAGGTTGAAGGCTCGAGCAATATGCAAATTAGAATCTTCCGAGTTTACTTAAAACAGTGTCTTTTATTAATATCTATTTGGTTGGAAAAGGGATTTGCCCTTCTTTTTCGTAACTACTCTAGATCTGGATCGGTGGGTTCCGTCACTACGTCTATAAGCCCCTCGTATTCCACGTATTTCGACCTCCCGGGGTGGACGGCCGGGGCGAGGGTCCTATAGGGCACGCGGATCCCACCGGCCGAGAGTAAAGAAACGCTCCTAACGGGTCTAGCGGGTCATAGGAACTTTCAACGCACGAGCGATGCGGATTATAGTCAAGGCAATATCGGGAAAGTCTCGTCTTTACGCCTTGATAGAATTTTGGCGAGAATTTCGCTTGAGCGAATGACGTTTTGACTTTCGGTAATGTCAGAAGATAATAGGCATGGGTCGGGCGGCAAAATCCGGATGACACGGTGGCACATTGAACTTCGTTGCATACGCCGGGCATGAGTTAGAATCGAAGTCAATGCCGGGTCAAGATCTTGCCAATTTTTCCTTGTCGAATTTTGGCGAGCTTCGCTTGAGCGAAAGATCTTTTGATTTGTTGGCAAAGAATCGGTCTTGACTCTTACGCATTCGTGCGGGTCAAGGTCAATAGTCAATGTCGGAGTCGAGATCTCGCCAATTTTTCCTTGTCGGAATTTTGGCGAGTTCCTCTTCCGATTATGAACTAAGGCTTGACCTTTACGAGGGTATGCAAGCTGGGCTATATGACACGGACTAGACCAAAAACCAACCAAAAGTCACGGTTTTTGAAACGTGTGACACGCAGTTTGTGCATTGGTCGGCAGCTTTGTTTGCCATGGGGAGGTTGGGATGATTCCGTGCGCGCCGCGGCATCGTAAGAGTTTGTCCGTGGCTGCAGTGGAATCACCCTCGGGTTTTGAAGGACGTGCGTGCAAAGTGTACGGGATATATCGGAGTGCGCGTAGTGTGCGGTCTCCTAAAAATGTTTCTTTTGAGTTAAAAGCGAGAGATTTTCATAATGTGTTTTAAAGGAATGATTTTCGGGACGGGGAAAATGCAGCACATAAGCACGTAAATTTTAAGGGAGCCCCGATCGAGTCATGGAAGTGAGTAGCCCCAAGTGCTAGGGCTTGCCACAGATTAACCATGATTTTTCCTGGTGGAATTGCCCTTGAGGTAGCCGGTCGAGAATCCAATGAGGATTGAGCCGTACGGCTTTGCATGGATCAATTTTCCAGGTTCCACTCCTTTTGCTATTTTTCGGGTTGTTTCCCGTTCAAAGTATGCAAAGATTCCAAGATGCAAATGATGCAATGCATGGTAAAGAAAGCAAGCACAATTAATGAAATCGGCGACGGGAGTCTAACCCGCTCAAAGGGAAAAGCTTTCTTTTATTTTTTTCAAATTTTTTTTTTTTCGAAAAGGGATGCGGTACGTGGGATTGTTAAACCACCGGGTTATCCCAACTCCCACATCACGGAGTGTACGGGAAGGGTAAGTGGTTTCCACCTATATACCGAGTATCGATTTTTTGTTTTGAAAATAAAAGCTTTTCTCCTTTGGGATGTCCCCAGCGGAGTCGCCAAACTGTGAATGTGTGCCCCAAATTTTGTGTATTGTTGGATTCACGCGAAGTTTGAAGACATCCGGTTTAATTTGAAAAACGGAGTCGCCACGCCATTTTGATTACCTCAAAACTTTGAAAAAAAGGTTTTATGGGTTCGGAGGTTAAGTTACCCCTTGGGAAGAACGGATCGTCGTTCACCCAAGGTGCCTTGCCGAAGCAAGTCTCCCAAGATCCCATTAATCGTGCTTGCTTGCGTGTTTTCTTGTGTGCATGTGTTTGAAAATAAGGAGGGAATGTCCCAAGTCGTCTTCCGGACGTACAAACCATTTGTTGGTTGTCGCTCGGGATTTCTTGGATTTTATGTATTCGGGATTATGATCCCGTCCTCATCTTGGACTTGTGATCATTGCATTTTTGGACCTTGGGACTTGCGTGATCGAGAGAATGACTCTCTTTATAGTCAAAGATGAGGTTCTTTAGAAAAGGAGGGTCCTTAGCCCATCAATCCTACACTTTAAGATGGTCGAGCTCATATAGATGCTTCATACTCATCTTAAGTGATAATCGGAGATATAGGGTTCAAAGGTGTCCCTTTCTAAAGAGATTATGAAACTTTTATGGAAGGAACGATGTAAAGATAGGATCTTTTACACCGGTCCGTTCCTAGGTTACTAATGGGGGAATGGGGGAATGCATGTAAAAATGACATTTTTAATGAAAAGATGACATTTTTGGGTTGCAAAGGATGCATTTGGTTTAAAGAAATGATCTTTATTGCAAAGGATGCATAAAGACACAATTTTTATGCAAATGATGCATTTTTATGAAGAAATTGGAATTCAATATGCAAAGGATGCATTTTGAAAAGCACAAGATGCTAGTTTATGGTAAAGACATGATCTTTAAAGCAAATGATGCTTGGAAAAGGGATTTTGAATGCAAAGGATGCATTTTGATTGAAAAGATTTGATTTTTGTATGCAAAGGATGCATAAAGATGACTTTTTTTTATGGAAAATAGGGGTTTTAGGTGCAAAGGATGCACCTTCATGGATAAAGACTACATTTTTAATGGCAAATGATGCCTAATGCATGCAAAGGGGAAGGGGGAATATAAAGATATGATCTTTAATCTACCAAGTCCCAAGCAAGATAAAAGCAATGCAATGAGCAATTATAGAGCAATTAAGATGCAAGGTTAGGGCATGCGAGGTTACCAATGGCTTCCTTTTCTTCTTTGGATGAAGCTAGGAGGAGAGGATTGATCTTGAGCCTTCAAGGAGGAGGGAGATAACTTCTTGAGCTTCTTCTTCACCTTCTTGAACTTCCAGCTGCTCTTGGGAGATTTCTTCACGTATATGAGTATTTGTGGGTGATTTTGTTCATGATCAAATGGGTAGAGGAGGGCTCTATTTATAGGCAGTCTGGAAATCGCCAATGAAGCCGTGCGGCTAGGGACCTCGAGCTAATGCAGCCGTGCAGTATTATCCCTTGTGACTCAGCATTTCTTGAACCATGCAAGGTGGCAATATCTAGAAGCTTCCTCCCAATTAAGAAAAACGTGTTTCTTAATTGGGAAGGCTCCCTTTCAGCCTTTAATCAATTTGGAACAGTTCCGGAATATTTCCGGAACACTAGGAAGGTCCGAGGAATTACCGGGAAACTTACCGAAATTGCCGGGAAATTTAACCGGAAGGCATGAGCCAGATTTGGGTACTTACACTCGTCCGTGGACGAGTATTTCTAACTAAACATCCAAGCAATCCAATAGTGTGTGCAAGCAATGATAATAAAAAA